>VZTD01004782.1:1152114-1201952 GCA_013397725.1 Rhagologus leucostigma
CTCCCTTGCGGGCGCTGCCGGGCCGCCTCGGGGAGGAAATTTCCTCTCCGCCGTGCCCCGGGCTCCCTCCCCCGCCGCCGCCGTCGCCGCCGCCGCCATTTGCTAGGCAGGAGCGATGCGCGGAGAGCGGCGGCGGGGATGGGGCCGGGTGGTCCCGAAACGCCCGGGGGGACGGGGTGGTGTGGGGCAAGCATCAGCAAGTGAGCCGCGGGCAGGGGCCCCGGGAGCCCCGCCGGGCCGAGGCAGCGAGAGCGCCAATTAGGGATGTCACGGCTCCCAGCAGCCGGTCCCAGCCCGGCGTGGGGCTGGCGGAACAGGCGGAAGGCGCAGTGGCACCCCCGAGAGCCGGCTGTGTGCAGGGTGCCGGTACCGGGCGATGCGCAGCTATCCCTGCTTCCTTCCCCTGCGGTGGCAGCGCCGTGGTTTCCCTTGTGCTCGCTCTCGGCTCCGGCGGCACGAAACCCTCAGCGGGGACGTGGCAAGCGGAGCAAGCCCACGGGAAGCGCGGAACATGGCAGCGCTGGAGGCGTGGGGGGAGCGCGGGGCACGGCGCTGCCTGCGGAGATTTGCATGCGGGCCGGGGCCGAGGGTATTTGTAGCTGTATGCAAAGCAGCCCGTTGCTAAGGCAGCAGACTGATGGGCTGTGGCCCCGCCGCTCAGACAGGGGCCGCGGAGCCGGGGGACACCATTGTTCGGTCCCACTCCCGGAGGCAGAGCGGTGACATCCCCTCCATAAAGCTCGGGGCACACCAGTAGCCCAGCCCCTTGTCCCTGAGGGAGCAAAATTCGATTTTGCCTTCACATTTGAAAAAGCTGGCGCCAGTGATGACTATCTTGGCCTTCGTTTCGTGTATGGTAGCCTTCACATGGGAGTTTAAACGTGAATTAGTAGTTGATAATGCTCTTTTATTGTCTGTATTTGAAAGCTAGCCTTGACAGTAGAAGGATCTCTTTTTAATGTGTTGTGTAATCATCAGAAAAAAAACCTCTAGAATTGTTTGTTTTACTATGGACTGTCAATTCAAACTGGTTCTGTAGATTTCTGTAGACTAAAATATTCCCTAATCAAGAAATCACTGTACAGTGATAAGACATTCCAGCACGGATGTAAGTTTCGTCTTCGGATCACACAGAAGTCTACGGGAGGATACAAAGTTTAGAGAGAGGAAGAAGCTAAGGCTGGACCTTACCTGTGCTCAGAACCACCTTACCGCCAGCTTTCTGAGTATGTCCTGTCTTTTTGACAAAGCAACCCCCACGTCACTGGGAGAAAGAAAAATTTGTAATGAGCCGGAGAGACAAACAGGAGGGAGAATGCTTTGTTCACGAGAACTGACTAATAAGTCTACTTTTAATTAGTTGGGGTTTGAAATAAACATGAAGGATCCATGCTGTGGAGCGACTGCTGCCAAGGGGGTACAGGTCTCTCAGTTCATTTAACACAAAGTTGCTGGTAGACCACCTCTGGGGAAAGTCAGAGCAATTACACCTCTTGGTATTGATCAGACAGGTGGAAAGACTTCTGAGACTCCTATGCTTTCATATAACCTGCATTTTACTTTTGTCTCTTTGCTCTGTTGAGGGAAACAACAAGGATCTTCATGTGGTCATGTGTATGTTTGTAAACAGCCTTATCAGTTTTGGAAGAGACTGGAAAAAAAACCACCAGAATTTCCTCTATTGAAAACTCCCAGTTTCTTGAAGACCTAGGGTGAGATTTTTTTTCCAGTAACCCTAAAATGAGCATGTTTCTAAATGTGGTCCCCAGAGACCTATGAAGTTTTACTTGCAATTTCTCTGGGCAAGCAATAATTTTTCCCCCCAAAGGGAAGTAGAACAATGGGCCAAAAAGTAGTGTTTTCTGTTTTACCCTCTATGGTTGAATTATGTTTCATTAATTTTCATTAAAGGTATGACCTAACAAGCTACACCCCACCGAGAAAACAGGAAAATTAATTGATAGGAGGCAAATAATTTTATATAGAAAAGGGGCAGGATGCTAATTCACCATTAAGCACGTTTGTTCATGTTCAGCCTTCTTCTTTCCTGTTTTCAACTTTATAAAGCTTTTCAGTGAAAATGGCTGGTCTAAGTAAGCTGGCCTAGAAAAAGGAGACAGCGACTGTAAGAAATAAGTCTCCAAAGTTAATGTTTTTGGAGTCATGCTTATTCAGGAAGAAGTATTAAATAGGGTGCTTCCTTTTCGTTGCACTGTTGGAAGCAGACATGGCAAGGAGACACCGTTCTCTAGGAACCAAAAATGTATCCATGCATCACAAAACATTTTAGTATCATAAAATCAGTGCTACTGAAATTATAACCCATGAGCAGAAAAAGTTTTTTTAAAAAATGAGGCTTGTGCACATATACCAGCACCTCCCTTCTGTGGAATGGAAACTACATCCAAATGTCTTAGGAGAGAGTTGAGCCCTAGCAAACCATTCAAGTCTATTGAAGCAAAAATAATTCTTTTGTCCAAGGACAAGGATTCTTTACTGACTTGCAGAAAGACCATATTTAAAGCTAAGAAGTTGCCTACCCGTATCAACTTTGTTTAGCATCTGGTTTGTAAGAGAACACAATTTCAACCTAACTTTTTTTTCTGAGGATAATAAGTGACTGCTACCCTGAATAGTATGAGTGGCCATCGTAAGCTCAAAAGTTGTCTGATATGAATATGATGCTGGAATGAAACTGGATGATCTCCAATACTACAGTATTTACCTGAAACAACATTTCTATCCTCTCATTAAATAAAAGGGATGAAAATTACCTGTTTTTTACAAAGCTAAATAGGATTTGGGATTATGGTTTCGTATGGGTAGAGACTGGTCAGCGAAAACAAAAAGCGGAGACAATAATTTTAATGTCCTCTTTTTTGTCTCATCTTTCTACACACCCCATTCCAGTATCAACACAGAAAAACGGCACTTCTAAGAAAAAGCCCAATGATTTCACAGCAAAAAGCAATGAGTCCAGCTCAGCAGAATCTTACTAGATTATTAGAAGGCTTAGAAGAAAAAAGGTCTTTATCTTCAGTATTCTAGTGTACATTTACAGCACCAGTGAAATCAGCTGCCTAAAGATCAGCAAATCCATCATCTCCCCTCTGATACACAACCAGGACTGCTTTTAAGTTGTTACTAACTACGAATCATATAATCAAAGACACAGTTCAGTTCTTAATTAGTGAGCCACTGGATATTTGTGAACTACTTTAAGTAGGTAAAGCTTCCAGCTGAAAGGTCAGTACACTTCCAAGCTAGACAACTGTGCTGTTCAACTCAAAGAAAAGACTGTATGAGAAATTCTTGAGTCTTCCAGAAGGGTGGTTTAGTAAACTGCTGCAGAGCCTGATATAAATCCTCAGGGCGGGCAAGTGAGGTCAAGTTTGCCTTGAACACTTTTTATTGCAGGTGACACCTCTGAAGCATTAAAAAAAGGAGCTTGGCTTTTACAGCCCAGCATGAGACAGTGACTGCACACATCCTCAGCTGTTAGACAGGCTTGGCTCACATGTGCAGGGAGTTTGCTCCCTTCCCTGGCAGACAGTGCTCAGAAGTTCCCCTGTGGTGCTCACACAGCCATCCTAGGACAAAGTGAGCAGAGAATTACTATCAGTGTTAGTTATCACAAGGGTTCAGCCCTCACGAGGGATGTCGTGCACGCGTTGGAAGGCCCTGGTACACAAGCTCTGGAGTATTGTTGACTTCCAGACTTGCAACACGTGATGTTAACCTCAATCAAACAACAAAAAGCATCACCATTTCAATTCCTTCTCAAAGCAAGTGATTTCCCATTTGTTTAAGGATAGAAAGACACAGCATCTGAAACTGTGTTTGACGACAACTTTTCTTATCTTCCTTTCTTCCTGAATTTCACGGAGAGATATCTAATATTAAATAGTTTATTTTTTTGTAACTAGGAGAATCAAGGCCAAGTGAAAAGTATCATCTGTAGAAATAAGTCATGACCTTACAATCCAGATAAATTTTAAATTCATCTCTAAAATTATGTTGCCCCTAACATTATTTTGGTGTGGTCTATAATAACATGATACCTCAAAAGCTTAGTAGAAAGTTTAAATTAATTTTCTGTAAGTGAAGCTTTGAAATATCTCATTGGTGGAGTAACCTGCCCGGTTGTTGCTGCCATTATTGCCTATGATGTTTATGTCCCCAGGCAGAATATGTCGTGCTCAGAGGTGTATGCACAGGATGCGCTGCCCTAGCAGCCTGAGAGATAACATCCATTACTCTGTTTTTCCAAAATGCATAAAACTTCTTGAGTGGAATACCTGTATTCTGGTATTTTGCATAATCATATTGCATCTCTGTTAATACAGCAGTTTATTGATTCCTCTTTGTCAGTGGGACAATCCATGAAATTATGCTTTAAAACCATGGAAAATTTCTAAACCATATGACATGAAAAGTGTTTATGAAATATCCTGAATCATACAGTTAGTAGCAGGATAGTGACCCAGAAAAGAATACATATTCTGCTGGAACAGAAATAAGGTTGTTGGCTAAAGGAGATGTTTGCAGATGTATAGACAGCACAGATCTAACAGTATAATAAGCTCTGTGGAACTGAAAACCTGCTCAGTTAGCTGCCACACAATTAGGAAAAAAGCCCTGGTATCTGGAAGTATTAAATGCTTGCAAGTTTCAAAGCCAACCCATTATTACAAAGCATAAGGATATTTAAAACTGTGTAACGAGAAAGGCTGGGATACAGCAGGGAATCTGTAACTGTTATTTATTGTTTTGAAAGATTTTCCTGCTAGAATGGAACCTGGAGGACAAATAGCCAAGAGCTGAGCATCAGAAATAAAATAATAAAACAAAATTTGCCACTGCCAAGCTACAGTTTCCCTGGACATTAGGCTTGGCAGGAATTCTGCAAGTTCATGGCCAGCATTTCACCATAGTGAACTTTGGTTTTCAGCACATTCCTGCTTCTCCACATGCGAGGATCACACCAGCCTTGTGGACACAGCAGGCCGGAACTGGCAACCTGGCTGTGAAGGCTTCTCACTCACAAACACCAGGATCCAGTCCCCATGACAAGGACAGGCAGTGGCTGGAAGAGATCCTTTGCGGAGGGCCACAACATGTACATCCGTGTAATAAATGCTTGTAGGAGATGCAATGTGCAATCCTCCACAGGCCCATTCCAGGAGAAAAATCAGGCGAGGAAAGGCCACATTATAGCAAGACAGGAGCTCTTCTGCTAAGGACAACTGAAAATTTTGCTGTTCTGCTAGAAAACATATCACAGCTTAAACATTAAAAGACCACAAGAGGACACTATGGTGCCACTTACCTTCAAAATTTATTTACTTTAAGGAGCTTCTGCTTCACTTGTAAAATTACTTATCACTGTATTTGATACACGGAATAGCCATTTCTACAAAGATACCTTAATCTCATCTTTAGAAATTGAAAAGTTACTTAGTCTTTGAGATACCTTTTTTTTCCTACTCACCCAGGTTCTGTACATTCAAATAAGAGAACTGTATTAAGGTTTTCTACAATAAACTTGTTAAATATGGCAGTAATTTTTAGTGTAGAATTAGGATGCTGGAAAAAATACTACTCAGTGTTTTGGTGTGGTTTTTCCTTTTATCCTTTTTTAAAGGGATCGATTTTTAGATCAGTTACATCTTTAGCATGAGTAGATTTGTCATAGTCTATTTAATTTTTAATAAAGGGCTCAGAGAAGAAACTCAGCACAGGCCTAGACAAGATTCTTGACATGTTGAGTTTAGCTACAGGAGGAAACTCAGGAAGATTAATCCAAATGGACTTTTCAAAACTCTATTAAACTTTTTTCAAATGTTTGTATTCCAGACTAAAGGGATCTTATTTTGAATTGTCTGATGAAACTTGTATTAGCTTCAGTTTTAATCTCACTTAGTTTGATCTTTATTTTGTTTCTCGGCAATAACCCTCAGGGGAACTTGAATTCTTGTTTCTGGGCTTTATGCTTTCCTTTCACTGCAGAATTGACGAAAGAAATGTTTTATGAAAACAAATACACCAGGTGCTGAGAAAGGGCTTCAGAGGAAAATACCCATTATGCAGAGGAAAGAATCATCTTAATGGAGTTTAAAAAACAGTCTGGGGAGAAGCAACAGCAAAAGAGCAAAATTAAGTGCCTTCTCATTTGAGTTCTGATTGTTGAGGGCAGAGCCTTGATTAGAAGCAGCAACATTTCTCTGCTGTAAGATAAATGCTGAACTTTGTTTACTTAGCTTGGGTTTTTTTCCCCTCCACTATTTGTTGTCTCATGACAAAAGCAACTGAACCACATCCAGTACCTCTCTGAAGTCACAGTTTTTGGAAAAAGGGGTTGGTTGTTGCTTTTGCTTTACAAAAAAAAAAGAGTCATAATGAAGTTATAAATAAACATGAAGGTTAGTGAAAGCTTTTCCATTTCTCTGGTTTCAGAAGATTAAAAAAAAAATAGAATTATAATAGCAGCAAATAACCATTCCCATGTCAAGTTGTTATATGCAGATGTAAGGCTTATAGGTAAGATAGCAAGACAAAAATCAAGACCAGATTAGGAAAAAAAGAAAGAAAAAAAAGAAAAATATAATTCTTGAAACACTGAATCAGGCCTTCCAGAACAGAGCAGGGTTATCCAGGATCACAGTCTGTCCTGAAAACAGTTCAGCAGATCAACTAAAATACTGCTCTGTGTCTGCAAATTAAATCCAACAAATCTTAAGAGCAAATGAAAGCCGCTATTAGTGGGAAGAATCTCTTGGTTGTTAAATTCTTTTGTAGTTTAAACATGTTACATTTTCAGAATTTGAAGCAATTTGATCATTTCCATATGTATAAATCCAGAGAAGAGCAAACAGAACTGCTGCTTTCAATAGCAAATGGAAGAAATCCAAGTTGCTGCAGTCTCACTCTGCTTTTTCACTCCTCCCTTCCCTTAACACTGAGCATGGTTAACCCAGCCACTGACATGATCAGCAGGAAACTCATCCCTTGAAGGAGGAAAACAGTTTTCTGCAAGATCAGCTTCCTAAACCATCTTGCACAAACCCCAGTGCTGTCTCAAGGGACGGGGGAGGCAACAGGCAGCCAAGGGACAGAGCAGCAGCCACAGCTGGCCCTGGCATGAACTGCTCTGGCACTGCTCCTCGCTCCAGAACGGGAGGAGGATGCAATACCTGGCTTTGCAAAGTTGATTCTACGGTGCAGATGCCCACTGAACCTTAGGTGTGAAATCAAACCGAGTTAATAAACTTATATTCATATAGGTGGTTAGACAATGCACAATGTTTGCTGACCTTGAAACAGAGAAATAGGCTGGCATGTTGCTTGAGCAGCTCAGTGACATGCAAGAAGGAATGTAGATGTTAAGCACAGCTGGGTAGTTCATATTCAGTGTAAAACCTTCCATGGCCCAAACAAGTCACCTGCTGGGTGGAAGTTCAGGAACTGAACTACTCAGACTTAGGTGACAGAACTGCTGTGTGTGTCAGACCAGCAGTAGACTTTGGAGGTTTGGTTTCTAGCATTGCCTCTTGCCCAGATGAGCAACTGAGAACTGAAGTTATTTATTTCTGTGGATGCTACAGGCCGTTAGTCTGGAAAAGGAGGGTCCTGGGGGAAGGGCGCTGGCATCAACCTTTTATAATCAAATCAATAGTCTGCATCAATATTATGCCTGTAGTTCTTGGCTAGTCATATCACACATGTAAAAGCAAGAGCCTTCGATTGTTTAAGATGCCTTCAACTTTGGGTCTTTTGAAAATCAGCCTAAGGTGCTTCATAGAACATAGATTTTGAAATTTACAGAAATAGTAATATTTTCAGAATTCATGTTAGCACAACTCATTATTTAGAAGTAAGTCATGACTTGCATTCTTTCATTTGGCAGCCGACAAAGCTTATTACAAAGTTTGTATCTCGATCATATCTGGTACTTCAGTGATACCAGCAGCCATAATAGAATCTGTCAGCTGAACTTGAATGCATTCAAGTTACCAATGCAAATGGCTGTTATTAATTGGGGCAGGGCAAAGGCATTCAATTGCAGCATGAATCATCCTCCCATTGGGAGGCAGAAAACAGAGTGTGATCATTTTATGCTTGAGTGGTTACAAATGCAGTGTTGTGAATACTACAAGTTGCTGTCAGGGCTGGAGACACTAGCACCAGAGTGAAGGGTCACTAGTTTTTCTGAGAGCAGTCACAGCTGTATCTTACGTGATTTTACTTTTGAAATTAATTTCTAGTAAGATGCCTTTCTACTGTGTTTCAAGTTCTGTGGTTTTGATCATTTAAGAAAAATAAATTAGCTACATCTATTCAATAAGCTAGATAACATGGGTGGGTAACCAGTGCACGAGATTCCATCTGTTGATTTAGCCTTCTGATTTTGTTCCACACAAGCAGCTTCTTTGAAGCATTCTGAATTAACATTGTAACTGCTGATGGAAAAGGGACTTCTAGATCACGACACATCTGTGAGAAGTGCTGTGAGGCAGAGGTTATCCTAACCCTGGTGCAGGGAGCCCGTCTGGCTCCCCATATGCTTTGTTCTCCACTCCTTGACAGCTTGACCAGGGGTTTGCTGCAGGTAACGCTGTCATCATGGACTCACTGCAGTGGCTGATCCCTTCCCATGGGCTCTTGCTAGGACAGGTTTAGCAATATCTGAGTTTGGATGAGGCTACCTGCCTACATCCAGGATGCTCTAGGATTAAACCTGCTTGAATTTCTCCTGCCTTCCATGGAAGGGGCAGCCCTTCCCTCTGATATCAAACCAGAGTCCTCATGATACTCTGGCCTTCTTTCTGCCACAGGGGTGCATGGTTCTTTCAGGGCCTCGTGGGCCTCTGAACATCTACACTGTGTTGTGAGATTACACCAGTATCCTTACACAGTTTTAAACAATATTTTATTGAATATTCGTGTCTATGTTTTGCCACAAGGTTACAAATTACTCATTGCACAAGCAATCGACAAGTAAGTGCAATACATTATAGGTAAGACAAAACATAAAAAAGTATTTTCTGTGTCTTTAAGGAAAGAAATATATATTTTTAGTCCATACTGTAGTACGGGAAGGTAAAAAAGTAAAAATTAGCAGGCAGTAAAGTGACAACACAGTATAAAGAAAACATCTGGGAGGAATCAAGAAGCATCTTACATTTCAAGTATGTAATGAAACAACTGTCAGAGTATTAGTTCTGAGAAAAGAGACCATGGATGGCAGTTATCCAATGGCTTATGAACCCATTAGAAGAAGTGCTGATGGGAAGTAAATGTTTGCCCTATTGAATTCATCATTTTACCAGTAAAACATGTTCTGATGCCAGTCAAGCAATATCAGGGAGGCCAGACTTCTGAGTCAGTAACTCCCTTTTCTATGTGCATAACCAGGGTCAGTATTTATTGAGAAACTATTCTTAAAAATTTGGCTTGTGTGCAACTAGATTGTTCCACATGATTTGCAAAGAATTTGGTAACATACAGGAGTATAATTAGAATGTGTTTATCAAGGAAACCATCTTATCAAAAGAACTAATGAAGCTTAATTTTGAAGTTATAAAAGAACAATGTCCTTCCAGAAATCCTATTTGTACATGGAATGCAGAAATGGATGGTAGGAACAGTCTCAAATGCCTCTAGAAAAAAACTAACTTGCTGTTTTTCCATTCTGTTCATGCTCAGCCTTCTCTTTCAGTTGTTAAATACTTTGTGTGTTTAGTGCTTCCCATAGATCAATTACAGGGCTTTTATTCTACACTTGGGCTAAATTCTGTAGATGTTGTATCAGTAAATAAAAATTGGTATCATAAAATCACAATTAACAGCAAGTATTGTGGAAAAGCATTTACCAGCGAGCACTGGGAACTGATCCTACAAAGATGTAGTGCTGCTATCTTATAATTTCATCATGAATCCCAGTATATTTTACTCAAATGTCGGTTTTGAGCCTACCAAGAACAGCCTATCTCAATATATGCTCTTCTCTGCAACAGGAGCTTCTAACCTCACATATCTGCTGTATTTCAAAACATATTCCAAAGGCCGAAACAGCAGATTTATATAAAAAGATCTCTGTCTAATCTCATGTCTATGAATCCACTGGCCATGGTCTGATTTTAGCCAGCTAGAATAAAAATGAAATAATAAAACATGTTGCTGATAAGGATAATGGTTTAAATGTCAAAAAGATTTCCACAACTCTCTTACTAGCCAGAATTCCTGCTTTGTCCTGGCTTGTTCTTGCTCCCATCATCATGAAAATGCTGCAAACAGCTGTCTCCAAATTATAGAAAAGTATCAACAACGTTGCCTGCACCTGAATGCCAGAGATCTACCTCCACCCTTCAGTAACTGTCCAGCTGTCCACTGTCCTGGTCAGGGTTCAAAAATAAGGGTTTAGTATTTCAGGATGGGTCTCTAAAGCTAGTGGTAGGCATGCAGTCCAAACTGGAATAGCCTTGTCACCCATTTTGTCATCTTAAAAAACAAAACAAAGCCCCAAGCAAACCAAAAAAGCACTCTTCTCCATGTGGCAGGGGGTGGTCTTCTCTGGGTAAGCCATCAACTATTGATGGAAGTTGTATGATTTAATAAGAAGCAATATCTGAAAACTTCTTGACACAGCTGTCTGAATCATGATCTCTGTTTCCTGAACTGCTGGTTCTGGACTCCAGTATTTATGCCACAATGCGGGTACCAAAACCACGCATCAAGTATTACAGAATTTATTCTTTAGATGTGAATACTTTCTATTAACAATGTTGGTCCTGGTCTGGCCAAGATGATACAGAATTTACCACTTCAAATTCTAAATGCTTTTTCTACATCGTTTACAATTTACATGAATTTTCAAGTATGCAGGTGAATTTATAGAAATTATATTTAAAATTTATTATAGTTTTCCATTAACAAAACACAGAAAGATAGGTAGTTGCTTTGCAGAGTACTCCATAAATCTCTCTCTAGACTTCATAAATCTTATGATACAGAATACACCATTAAACACGATACAAGTGTCAGACTAAAAGGTTGTGCCACAGAAGGAAATCCAAAGGACCTGGCTGGCTGAAACTGAGGCTTACGTAGGTCTAGGCGACAGGAATTTTGTACTTCTTGCAGAATTTCGCTTTCACCTACGTCCATTTCACCAAACATGTTCCGCACCTACAAAAATTCAAAAGGTTGTTCCTGAAAGCCAGACTGGCACAACAGCAAAAAGCTTTATGCAGCTAGCAAATTCAATGCTATTTCAAGTTACTCAACTCAAACTGTATTGCAAAACCACATGTGAATGTGAGGAAATCAATGTCAGTATTCTGCTGGTTGCATTCCTATGAAACACTTCCCAGAATTCAGCACAGATATATTACAGACAAGAGTCACAGCTCTGGCTGTTCTTTGTCTTGGCTCTCTCCACATATGTAGCAAACAAACTCATGAGCTTTCTTCCCTGAGGTGAGCTCACCCTCTGAAGACAGAGCTTCAACATCTCTAATTTAGAAGGGAAAAATATTACTAAATCCCTCAGATTGGTTAGGTGTGATGAATTTGAGCCTCTTCATGAAGTCAGTCTGCCACTCGAAGTCAGCATTATGTAGATATTTCAGCAGATTAACTGGAATAGTGCAAATTTCTCTGATTTCTGTTCATCCAACATGCCCGAAAAAGACGAGTGGAAGGAAAGTGAGTGAAGACAGTGAAATATATGTTGTCTGTAAGGCTTCGTGAGTAATATCTGCTTACTTATCCCTGTAAATAAAAGCAGTAGGAGGCAAGCAGTCTGGAAGTTTCAGCAGAGGCATTTGTAAAAGTTGCAATTGAGGGGGCCCTACTCTTATACAGTCTCCTTCCCTCCTCTCATCCTTCTAGACTAACTTCTACCATTTACCCTTAAAGCTTGTTGTTATCTAGTTATGTTTATGGCTTGTTAGTGATCTGGTCATGGCAGAAGCCTTTTGAATAGCAGCCCAATCCCATGACAAGAATTAAATTGATTTGCAGGAGTCAACATTCCTTACTGCCCCAGCGAACACAGCCAGACTGTGGTGCTGGTACATCCGCAGTTTCTCCAAACCATGAAGTGATTCCATTTAGAAGTCACTGATGTGTGTTTATCAGATTACTGCAGAGAGAAAAAGTTCCAAAGAGCTTTGTCTGCTCTTTCTAATATTCCTTTATTCTGCTAACGCTCTCTTGCCATCTTGGTTTCTTTCCCAGCATTTGGAATTACTGAATTAGGTGCTTACATTCCCTCATATCTCTCTCACTGAACAAAAAAGAAAAAAAAAAAAACAAAGCAAAACACATAAAACAAACAAAAAAAAAAAACAACAAAGAAAAAACCCACCCAAAGAATAAACAACAAAACACCAACAGTTCTTCTTTCCCTCTTAGTAAGAATCAAGATTCAGTTTGGATTTTAATCTTACATTTTCCACTTCCCTGAAGACACGGAGAAAGTTCTCCCTTAGTACTCCTTTCAGTTCAGTTTCATTCCATCCTCTTCTAAGAAGTTCCTCTATCAAAGAAGGGTATTTAGAGACATCTTCCAATCCCTCAGGGAAGCTGTTGGCAAGAGTCACACAAGAATATTCAACACACATAAATGACAAATTGAAGGAAAAGGTTTTTAATTAGTCTTTTGCACATATTGACTTTTGGAGTGAGCTCACTTTGGACCCAATTCTTCCTCTGAGAATTCAGCTGACAAACAGAAACAGGACTGGGACACAAGAAAAGGCTTTCTCTTCACACAGGACCCAATAAACAGAGTACAACTGGAATGAAGATGCACTTCTATAGAGGCAAAACAACAGCATGGGAGGATACTGGAACAAAAGGGAAAAAAATAACCAAAAATTCATGTGTACTTTAATCCACACTTTCCATCTGGCCTTTAGAGTAAGAGGAAACAGCTGTATCACAGATGAAGTTAGTGCAATCCACTCGTAACTGAGAACAAAAGGAAACCTGCAAACACGTGATGAGCTCTGGAGTTGTGGGCAATTAAGTGAACTCTGTTGTTTACAAAGTATTTTTTCAAAAAAAAATACAATTAGAATAATAAGATTGGTTTGAATTAAGCCAATTGTTTAGGCAGTGGAAAGAAACCATTCAGAGCCCTCTACTAAAGAAATGAGAAAAAGCAAAACTGATCTATGTCTTGTGCTAATTCTTGTCAGAATAAAAAGCATTTAGAAATAAGAAGCTGCAAAATCTGGATTAAACAGCTGTTTTAAATTGTATTTCCATGCGACTTTGACATTGTTTTGAGATAACTAATGTTTTTGATATTTTTCTGTTCTGTGGAGGTGTGCTGATAAGCGTATCTCGAGAAATCTGTGACGTTACTACCAGGAATTAAGACCTTAACGAGTCCACCACCAATTTAACTGATGCTCTTTGAGAAAATGCATGTGATAAAATGTGTCCTTTTGTTGCAAACTGTGTTTTTATTTTGAACATTATAGTTTCAGAGCTATGATATCATGGGAGCTGACACAATGGGTACTGTTTGTACTTTACGGATGGCAGCCTGACTCTGACTTTCATTCCCAAGCAGGCCTGACTCCAGGAGAAAAAGAAAAAAGAAAAAGGAGATGATGGTTCTACAGAAAGATAAAAAGCAAAAAAAAAGTTCAGGGTTACAGCAGCAAGTGGCACCCAATCTGCTTTTATTTCCTCAGCTGTAATTGCAGTAGCCCAAGAGTGAGGAGAGGCTGTGTGGTAGGCTGTTCACCAGGCTCTGCTTGCCTCAAACGCTTCCCAGGCCCCGAAAGCAGGAGTGGTTTCACAGCACCCAAACACTTTGCGCTTTCCCCAAGGACAGTGGAGGAAAGAGTTTTGCAGTATCTCTCTGGGCTGAGCCATTTACCGTGTAAAGGTTGAGGCAGCTTTTCTGTCGTTTATCTTTGGCTTTTGGAGAAAAACAACCTCTTTCACTGGTTTTGTATGCACAAACCACCATCTAGAACACACGGCTGCAGGGTTCACGGGCCATGAGGATCCATTTTTACATTTGTAGCACTACTTCATGCAGTTATAAAAAGGAATCATTGTGCCCCTATTTCGTAAAACTTGGTTTAGTGCTCATCACAAGATAATCTGATAACAGTTTTTTAGTCTGCCTTGTTTTTTTCCCTTAAATGAACCAAAACCTGCATAATTTAAGGAGCAGATGTCGATGTATGCACAGCTTTACTAACCGTTCCACTCCATCATAGTCACCACCAACTCCTATAGATTCTGAGCCTGCAATTTTCTTTATATGGTCAAAATGATCTGAAAGAAAATACCAAAGAAAACAACATCTAAGCATCCAGCAAAAAAGAAATATTACAGTTTGCACATACTGGCACTAGGTGACAGCTCTCCTTAATCGTGGATTCTTGTTCAAATCCTTTTTTAAAAAGTCAAAAGACCCCCCCCCCATCAGGCAGCAACCTTCAAAATGAAAACTACGCTGATTAAATGCAGATGAGGAAAGACACATGATTATCACAGCACATTCATTCCTAAAAAGTAGCCCAATTATACAATAGAATTTTCATTATCCATTACATACCTAGATTTCCCACTCTTAATTACATAGGCTTAAGGTGTTCTCCAGAAAGTAACAACTACTTTGGGATTAATGGTTGTTGGCTCCATTTGTGAGCATCATGTCCTCCGGCTACACACACACCTTGTACCTCTTGTTATTGTTTAATGAGTATAGCTCAAAAAGTACCTAGAGCTAGGCTAAGGTGTGGATGGAATAAACAAGCAGCATAATTTACATGACCTTGAAGACGATTTAGGCACCAGGAAATTCACAGAATTTATAGGAATTCGTAGAACCCACAAAAACTACAGTATAGTAACACCGAACCTGCAAGGGTAGAAATATTAACAACTTCTCTGCCACAGGCCAGGACATCTGCATTGAAAGTCACCATGATAATTCCCTTGTTCTTTTTCTGAAAGATACAAAGAGACAGGTGATAAGTGAACACTCATGTCACACAAACTTCATGGGCATCTTATGTAGAATCTTCTACATCTGTCCATCAGTGAAAACAGCAACACTAAGTCAAAGTTCAGATGGCAACGCAAGGGTTTGCCTCCCTGTCCTTTCTCCTAGGTTCATTTTACTTTCATGTGGACTGAATCAGCAGAAGTGCAGTGACTACATCAAACAAACTCAGCCAGAATTTCACAGTATTTGCAAACACTTCATTTTTGTAGTCAAAGGCTAAACACAACCCAAAGAAAATGTCTCAGAAGCGAACATAAGCTGCTCCTCAGGGATCTGCTTCTAAATCAAATTCAGGGATGAGGAGGTGGAAAGTAACCATCATGATCTGAATGCGTGTTTGCTGCAGCCCAGGCAAACATTGCCATTAAAACAAAAAACAAAACCCCCGAGAAGCAAAACCAACAAATTCCTTCCTCCAAAAAACAAACCCAAGAACCATATCACTCACCAGTTGCTGGAGGATATCATCAGGAACATTTCTTGAGTGATTACAAACAGAAAACGCTGATGAGTGACTGAAAATTACTGGTGCTTTTGAGATATTGAGTGCAGCTTTTACTGTGGAATATGAGGTATGAGATAAATCTATCAGCATACCCAGGCGATTCATCTCCTTTACCACTTCCTAAAACAGATGTACAGACAACAGTGTCAGTATTAAGTTTCCTGAAAGGAAACCGTTTAGCTGATATATGTAAACAGATAGATTAATTCTGCAGCTGTCAGCTAGTCATAAACGTGCTGTGCCTGTGTTGGTTTCTATGTACCTGTTAATTCAATAGTAATTTATTCACTCAAAATTAGCCAGCACACCACTACATGCTTGATGCCTTGAGTGGCTACCTAGAAACAGAGACTAGACAGGAGTAAGGGAATAAAGGCAGGTATTTATTTGAAAGGCCTTCAAAGGTACACCCTGGGGAGCCAGAGGCTACTTCCAAAATGGACCCCAAGATGGACGACAAGTCACGAGTTCTTCACACTTTTATAGGTTTGGTCCATTTGCATATCAGCATAAATTCACCAATTAAAACTTTAGCTAATGATGTAATTTCTTCAATTTCTCCACCTCTCTCGCGGCCCTAGTTTACACCTTTGGGCCTAGGACAGTCTGAGTGCCCTTGAATAGCAAGCTCAGAGAAGCTTTGTTGTGTCTACCTGGCCTAGGAGAGCAGCTAACAAGCTACAAGAAACTTCAGAGTTACACACTACATGATACAGAATTTGAAAAATATAAAAGTTAAAACCTAAGGCATCATGCTCAAAATTTAGAAAACTTAGTCAATCTAAAATAAGTAATTTGAAGTGTTGTTCACATCTCACTGCTTGCACATATGAATTCATACATTTAATCTGTATTAAAACCATTGTAATTAAATCTAACACTTCTTTTACCCTAAGAAACATCACGGTGAATTTGGTTTGGACTAAATCCTGATCACCTCCTAACTATCAAGAACTTCCAGTAATTAATTTTTAATGACAATTTGCTTTTGAGAAGATAAGGCCAGAAGTTGTTAGTTGCATGACAGATTGCCCAGATTAGCATTGAAAGAGATCCTTACTTGGCCAAATGCAGTCAGACCAATAACACTAGGATAAAAGTTGTGTATTCCTTTAGATGATGATTCAGACCTTAAAAAGGGGAATGAGGGAGGAGAAACATCATTATTCTGGAGAATACAGTATCAGCAGCTGGAACCTCTTACACTACACACAGGAAAAATTACCATGTCACATAGCCAAATGTGGGGATAAGGAGCTACATAATAGGCATCTTGTTCAGGCAGTGCTTTTTATGTTTATGACTGTTTTCAGGTTCACTGATGTTGATGTTTGTAAAGGAATTTAAGACAAGCAGAGAGGTTATTGTCAGCAATTTTCTGATTAAACAAATGTCCATGAGAGAAGAGGCACTGCAATGGCGGTTATCTGCCAGCCAGAAAACCTGCTTTTCAGCCCCTGCACAGAATTCCCCTTTCCCTCAGTCAGTGCAAGAAGGTATTTTGTCAGTCCAGCAAAGAGAAGTTGCTAAGATTCTGATACAGGATCTAAATACCCATCTCTGCAGCTCCATGTGGGACCTGCACTTTTGAGCTGGCCAGAGAGGACAGTGTTGAAGGCTGCTGACTGCTGAGTTTTTGCATAGCATTTACCCTCTTTTATCTACATCATATGCATTTTCAGTACTTTTCTTTTTGTCTGTTTTGCCCTATGTAACTTCCCTAACATAGCAAAGGAGATAGCAATTTGACCATCTTTGTGTTGTTAAAGAGGTTTAAAGTGTCCAAATTATGAGCATAACAAGCACTACATAACGGATGTAGTCTCCCACTGTACACATGGCAAATGATTCACCCCGAAAATCCATCATCTGGACTTGGTTCAAAGTCTTTCACAGGATAGGTTTGTGCCTGAATCCGTATTTCTCCCATCATGCAGCTGCCACTCCTTTGCATTAGACAGTCACACAAAATATGCACATTAGTTACCAAGGAGTGTTGCAGGAATGTGTTAAAGTCATGTAACGGACACCCAAGTCATAGTACATCCTCAGTGTTGCCAAACTGCTGTCAATGGAGTGGCCGCCTTCTATTCCAATCAAACATGCAATCTTTCTACTGTCGGAGATACCTGGAAAACACAAAGGAAGGTAATTCCAAAGTAATTCCATGACAGATAAGAAGCCAGCACTACTGAGCAGCAATTGTTTGTGTAAATTGCAATACAGACATTTTCATAGAATTGGAGCTTGCAGAGTACATTTTCATATGGCAAATTTTCTCATGACTGCAGCGGACCAGGACTGTGCACACAGTCAGTGGCTGTGGTTCAGAGGAAATGTTGAAGTTGCTCTTTAAAGCAGGATAACTTGTCTGCTTGCATCTCTCTGTACATAGCTCCTGCAATCACATTTTAAAAAATTCTTTTACAAGAAGGAGCATCACCTTGGGAAGTCATCACAAGTTCCAGCTCTTCATAGCTGTTACACATCCTCTTGACAACATCGATTTGCTCTAAGGTCAGGCGCACAGCATCCTTGTTCTGAGCGCTGCAAAGAACATACACTGACCAAAACTGAAAGAGACATTGACAGGTAAAGCAGATAACTTGTGTTTTGACTTGGAAACTTCTGTTTGCTCATAGTTCAGGAGCACAGACCAAAGTAACTTCCTGCAGTTTACAAGGGAGTTGCCACTATAGCTCTTCCCCCAAAGAAAGAGTTATGATGCCAGACAAGACCACCCTTTCCAGACATGATTAAGGCCTTCTGACACACTCAGCTACTCCACAGTACATGCAGAAAAGCAGATACAAGCTTCCTTTAATTTCTATACCACAAAACAAATGCTGCTGTTTTGACTAAGGGTACCTGAATTATAAAACCCAGACTTTTGAAACACAACTGTCATGAAAGAGTGTCTGTGGCTTTTCAGTTTTATTTTTTTTTTCTCTTTCTATATAAAGAGCCAAAATCAGGCCTAGGAGTACTTTTGTGGTTGGGAAAGAAGCAAATGTAAAAATATGGTCGCAGACTCACCGCCACAGCAGTACGTACCTGAGCTCCCACATAACCAGCCTGAAGTTTCACAAGGTTTGTGTGGGTCGTGTTGAGTTCTCTTAAGTTGACTCTACTGAGTCTATTTTGGTAAAGTATTCTCAGCTGCAGTACAAAGTCATTGTGGCTAGAATGGAAAACAAATAGGGCATGTGATAGAAATAAGTTGTTTTCTTTCTAACCCAAATGTAATTTCTTGCACTGTTCATAGTCCCTTAGACTGTTAACTGCCAATAATCCTTGCAGCAATAGATGCCTAAAAGTCTCCCTTCTTTTCTGCCTTTTCTGCTTCTCACCCCATCCCACCAGCGAGCATGTTGTACATTAAGTTGGGAATGGACACAGCGGAGACAGCTGACCCCAGCTGGCCAAAGGGTTGTTCCAGATCCTATGAGTCATGCTCAGCATATAAAGTTAGGGAGAAGAAGGAAGGCAGAGGACATTCAGAATCAGGCTATTTATCTTTCCAAGAATATGTTATGTGATGGAGCCCTGTTTCCTGGGAATAGCTGAACACCTTAGTCATGGAAAGTAGTGAATTAATTCCCTGTTTTGCTTTGTTTGTGCATGGCTTTTGTTTTCCTTATTAAGCTGTCTTTATCTCAACCCATGAGTTTTCTCACTTTTCTGATTCTCTCCCTCATCCCACCAGAGGGACAAGTGAGCAAGGGCTGTGTTGTACTCAGTTGTCAGCTGGGGTTAAACCNTTAGGGAGAAGAAGGAAGGCAGAGGACATTCAGAATCAGGCTATTTATCTTTCCAAGAATATGTTATGTGATGGAGCCCTGTTTCCTGGGAATAGCTGAACACCTTAGTCATGGAAAGTAGTGAATTAATTCCCTGTTTTGCTTTGTTTGTGCATGGCTTTTGTTTTCCTTATTAAGCTGTCTTTATCTCAACCCATGAGTTTTCTCACTTTTCTGATTCTCTCCCTCATCCCACCAGAGGGACAAGTGAGCAAGGGCTGTGTTGTACTCAGTTGTCAGCTGGGGTTAAACCATGACACCTGGCCAGAAAATCCCAGTGGTGTTTAGAATAACACAATCCTACATTAAGTACCCTCTGAACCAAAATTCCTTCCTGATACATCACTGCCACAGTAGCTCAGTGCTATGTGCTCATAAACAGCCTATGTCTCTGCTAATCTAAACACACTTCAGCATTTCCCCCTCACTTGTCAGGACTCACAAAGAGGGTTTAGTTGAACATATTTTATATACCCATCGATTAAACGTGCATCTTGCATCAGCTCAATTGCTCTTTCTCTCATTGGTTTCTCACAGCTGAATGGCACAATATCAGGAAAGAACAACAACAGCCACAACAGTTTTGCTCTATTTCTCTTCATTTCCATTTTCCAGTGGAAAAAGTGCTAAAGCACAGGGATACCACAATTGTTCACTGACAACAGCGAAACAGAAAAATCTCCAATCTGCAGAGGCTGTAGGCTTAACAGTACAGGTAGAGTTGAGTTGCCTCTCCTTCTGATAAGGCTGGCGTGAATTCTGCAGGAGGAAAGAAAAAACAAAGAAATAATAGTAAACAGAAGGGAAGGTAGCACTGGAAACTCTGAAACTGCTACATTCTCCCAAGGATTTTAAGGCCTCTGGCTATTGTGGTCTTGCACATATGACCGCTCCTCAAACTCTGCTGCTGCCACCAGCTCACTGCTGAAGAGAACCAACTGCTCAGTCAGAGCAGTCAGAGCAGTCAGGCTGAGCCTGCAACATCCTGAACTCACACCTCCCAAAACAGCTGCCAAAACAGCTGAAGAAGATAGTTTCTTCATCATGTTAACTGGGCTTGTTCTCTTTATGTGGGAAACCTCACACTGAAATGAGCACTGAAACGGTTTTCTGAGAAAATTGAGAAGATGAACTGCTTCTGAGTAAACTGCCTTGTTAACACACAGAATATCAGAGTATTTTCAGAGGAAACCTATTGAAATCTGACAGTTTTCCAAATCTTAGCAAGCACAATATGTGCCAAACTTGAAAGGGTCACTTCATAAAGAAATGGATACGACATCAGAGCACCTCCTGCACTTTTTTAAATATAGTACTCCAACATTAGGACAACAGTCTTTCAAGAAGCATTTTTACAAACAGATGAGAAATAGCTCCTGCCCTATGTAAAGTAAATGTAAGATCTATCAAGAGGTGCAAATACCTTTACAGATAAAAGATTGGGTTCACCTATACCCCACTCAGAGTTATTGGCAGCATTACCTATAAAGCTGAGAAGCACTCACTGCCTTCATTCCTGGGAGTGACATCCTAATTGCAGGCACACGCCCTCAGGGGCGACAGAGCCATGAAAAAGCAGCAGGGCCATAGCTGCCATATAAGGATGCAACAAGGCAGCTTTGCTCTTTAGATAGATTTTAAATGAAATTTCACAGTTAAAAAAGGACGTTTTTCTGTATGCTTCTGTCATTTACCACCTTCGGAAATACGGGCAAGCTGCCTAGACCCTCCTCTCCTTTCCAGCAGGCGGGCCAGGCCTTAGTGCAGAAGGTCCAGTAAACAGCTGCTATTTAAGCAGAGCAAATCTCAGTTAGGAATGGCATTCCTTTCATCCCATCTGGAGTCCTTATTTTCCATTTTATTTTTTATTAAGAGTCTTAACAGCCATTACATTAATCCTCAAATTTGTTGAATTATTGTGCCAAATCAAATATACAAAGTCTGTTAAAATAGATCGCACTGCTCAAAACAGTAACATCTCCTGAAAAATGAAGAATCCCCTCCACAGTCCAGTTATGCTGAGATCTCATGTAGATAATCCTAGTGTAGCTCTGAATTACCTACCTCAGATCATGGCAGCATCTTGGTTGCAACAGACAACACAAGGTGACCAGAACCTTAGGTAGAAACTTACTCGCTGACCACTGGTAAAAGCTTGGATTCTCCCTTATTCTTTAAATAATAATTAGATGTAATTAATAAAACATAAATATTAAAGATACTTGTAGGAACAGAACACATGTGTCATACTAAGTATGTTTTAAAGAAAAGCTACTGGTCTCTCTGAAATCCACCTTTTCATCAGGATACTCTTTCAAATCTTTCTCAGTTTTTCTTGAAATTCCTTCTGCTATCACCAGCTCTAAATCACGATTCCTGACATGTCAGGTTTATCTCTTCTTCTGCTTGGAAGCCCCCTTAGTTCTGTGTCACAATTCCTTGTTTCCAACCTGCTATTCCTTCACTGCCTGTGCAGTAATATGAAGTTCCACCAGGAAATAAGAAAACATGGTGCTTATCGCTTAAAACAAGGATGAAAGGGAATAAATGTTTGGAAGGCATTTCAGGATAGCTTGTCCCAAACCTCCTGCGGCAAAGGAACCCACTAGAGGCAATTACAGCACTTCATACGCAGGGAAAGGGTGCTGCCCACATTTTTCCAGTCTAAAGAGAGCACTTTGTGTTATTCTGGTCATGGCATGCAAATGAAAGATTCTGAGGGTGAGTGATTGCTAGATACACAACCATCCTCAAAATCCTCCCTCTGATAACAGTACAGTCTTAGAATAGAAGCTTTTCTTCCATAAATATGCATCAAAAATATACATGCATTGTGAGACCCAAAAACTTTAGTGGAACAATGCTTCTACAAAACTGTAAAGATTAGAGAGCAATCAGAAGTTGTTTCTTTTCTGCTCTGTGGCAACCATTGAGATTTCTCTCAAATGTCAAAGCACAAATAGAGACTTACCCTTTTACCACAAATGCAGACTTTGTTACCACAGAGAAAAAAATCCTTGTATTTCTAATCTAGAAAATGTTAAATTTGTTCATGGCAGCTCAGCGTGTGAAATGTTAGAAAGAAAATGTCAAAAACTGCCCAAGCAGCAGAATTCTGAAAAGTTAGTACCACAAAAACAAATTAGTTTCTGTAGTCATGTTTTGGTTGCAAATTCCTCAAACCAAAATACAGGACAGATCTGCAGCCTGAATCTCTAGAACTCTGCCAGATCCTGACAAAAGCACTCGAAAGGTAAAACTAAGATTTTATAGCTTATTATCTGCTCTGGCCTCATATACATATAGAAGTCCGTATAATTTGTCAGTTCAAAATGCTTAATGAGAAAGTAGCAAACCTTGTTCACACAATAAAACTGTTCTGATGCTATAAAAACTGATACACACTGTAGATTTTGGTCCAAATATTTACTATTTTTTCGTGAAGTCAACAGCAATTTTCAGGAAGATTTTTCAGCAGGAACTATGTGCTCTTCCAGTGGTTTGACTGCTAAAATAAATAATTTCTATCTATACATTACCAAATCTACCGTGTGTTTGTGCAAAAATGCAATTCTTTGTAGCGACAAGAATTTTCTATAGATTTGCTATATCAAAGTATCTTCTCGGTTTCATGCAAAATATTCTTTATGCTTTGACAGTGAGACTCATTTGCCTTTGAAACTGTTTAGGCAAAAAAAAAGACACATAATTATATCATCATTCAGAGATCAGTTCTTGAAAATTGAAGGAGTATTGCAAGCACTACACAAAATTAAGAACATGGCATATTAGCATGCCTGTTTAAACAACATTTAAAATACAAAACCCACACAGCTTTTTCCATGCTGACTGAGCAGAGTTGAGAAGTGGAAGCTGAAATGAGATTTATAGCTTTTCTTTTGTTTATCTAAAGGCTCCTTGGAGCAGTTACCTTCTTCAGATAATGCAGCCGAGTCGAAATCCACATTCCGCTGTGTTGGATACAACAGCTAAAGCTTGGCACCAAATCTGCTTGGCATCACAGCAGCAACCAAGAAACCTCCTCTATTTGTTTAGCTCATGTCACAGGCTGCACACACAACAGGCATTTGGAAATTGCCTCTTTGCGAGACGCAAGGTCTGTGAGCGAGCTTTCAGCTCAGCTACACCCACGTGGGAGCCCCACAAGCCTTTTGCTGTGCCTTGTTGAAAACCCAGCATTTCCTCCCTCTCGTGGCAGCCTGGCTGTGCAGTCCACAATGCCTCTGTTCACTAGCAGATGATGTGTTAAAATCACTCTGTTTGTAATGTTCAGAGATAGGTGCCTCTCACCACAGAATAATCGAGGTTGGAAGGAGTTTCTGGTGGGATGTCATCGAGTCCAGCCAGCTGGTCCCAGGTAAGGTAACTCCAAAGTTAGATCAGATTGCTCAGGTCCTCACTCAGTAGAAGTTTTGATATCTTCAATGAAAAAGGTTATACAACCTTTCCAGGCCCCTGTTCCAGTGCTTGCTTATTCACATTGACTACGCTTACGCCAATAAATATCCATCTCTTATTACTATACCTGCTGGATTTTATTCAGGACTTACTGTGCCATTGTATTATATTTGTAAAGGTCAAAATTGTCACAAGGTACAGGCTATGTTTCCAAGGATAATTATGTTTTTGAACCTGCTGTGGCTTTTCACTCTCTTTCAAACATGAAAGTTTGGAAACAAAGAAATATATGCAAAACCATGATGTTAGAGTTTCAAAAGAGGTAAGGTTTGCTTATCATAATTTTTATTTCACTTCGTATTTTGCACTGGAAATCAAAAGGTCATCATGGTTTGTTCATGATTCCATTGCAGAGAAATGACAAAGTCTCATGATCAAATCTCCCACAGACCTGTTGTGCAAGTCATGTCTTAAGTGGAACACACATTCATCACCAATCCTCTAGTTCCCACTAACTGGAAAACTTAAACAGAACCCCCCACATCCCTGAGAATTCTGCTCCACATTGCTAATTTGGTGAACTTCACTTATAAACATTTACCATCCACTTCTGGGAACTAGAGAACCCTAAACAATACAAATGAAGTAACAGGAGAAAAGAAAAATATTTTCTCTTTCTAACCATTGATCTAAAAGTTTGATCCAGGCCAGAGCTATTATTATGCCTATGACAGGAAACTATCTTTCATATTTAAATTAAAGCAGGTTCACATTCCTTTTCCATTTGTGGTCTAGTTCTAGCCCATGTTTCACTGTTAATTTTAAACTTTTCAGATTCTCATCTCTATCTTCCAGAGTAAGTAAATATCACATAACCATCAGTGCTCGCAATTTATTTTTCCCATTTTCTGAATTTTCTCTCCTTGCAAAGTGAAGTTAAATCTCTGATGTCATTTCTACCTAAAACTCTGTTTCCACATGCCTGCAGAAAAACTAAGCTCACCAACTCCTTGTTCAACGACAATTTTTGCTGAGCCACTAAGCACCTTCTTGAGCTTTTAACAGATCACCTCTTTGCAGATTCAGAACACAACTGATTTTTAAAGCTGCTAAAAGCCAAATGCTTCCTTTGGCTCACAGTGAGGTTTCTTCTATTATTTTATTCCTATAGCCCTGGATTAGTGTTAGCAGCTGTCTGTGTATGATAATTCTTACAATGTGACACTTGTGATGTACATCCTTCCTGCAGAGTTCATCTGGCAGGACTGGTCTCTTAATAGACATCCCAAGAGCTATCTTAATTGTCCAGAATGTTGTTACACAGCTGTCTCTCTCTGATAATAGCTATCCCTATGTTTATATCATGTTATATTCACCTCACACATATTTTGGAGCAAGCTGAGAAGCTATAATATAGCTGCAGCACTCACACTCAAATCAGCTGCTGTCAGGAGGCAGAGGGATAGCATTGTGCATTGGAACTACTTTTCATGCTAGGAAGGCTTGTTCCAGCCCAGAGCACCTTCATTAATTTCAGTACTTACACGTCCCAACCACTTGTGTTCTCACTGCCAGCACAGATTCAACTATAGATGACTGCAGCTGGGAAAGTAGAACTTTGTACATGCAGATGCCTATTGCAGCAGTCATTTTTAACTGCAATTTGGTTTTCTATAAAGTTCTGCTATTCTACCAGCTCCTGGCATCAACTGCAGTACATAACAGCACTTCAGCATTTGGGATGGATATAGTTTTGTGTGTGAATCAGCTTTAAAAGCACATTGCAATTGCTTAGGGACAAGCCACATTAACATAGTAGTGTAAGTCCTGCTTATCAAGTATTCAAACTTACTGTCTTACTTCTGTGTGAAGATTACAATCTCCAGGGCAGTCAGTTTGGCATTTCTTGAGTGCAGATATCAGTGTTTTAATTAGAAACTGTTACAACACGTTAGGAAGGGGAAATCCTGTGTACCAGGATTTCTGTTTGCATAAAAATAGCAATACAGGCAGACTTAATTGAGTTCCATCTGTTTCTTCTACTCATCTCAGCATTAGTTTCAGATGCTAAAATGAAGAGAGTTCACACTTGGAGGGGGTGGTGATGGGAGGTTCTTTCATAATTTTAATCTATTTAAATCAGCATGGTTGCAACACATTTCTCAGATGAGATCTTATGAGAAATATTAATCTTGGGAGATCAAAGAAAGAGGTTAAAAACCAAGTAAATAAAAAACTTTTTCCCATGTTGTTCTGCTTTGTTGGTGCCTGAAGCTGCCCCAGTTTCATGACTGATTTGACCAGCACCCTGAAGCCAGTTCAGAGGATGCCATGCACTCTCAGGATGTGAACATACAGAACCACATCAACTGGCACCAGTTACCAAACACAAAAGAAACAGGAAGCACCAAGATAAGTTTTTCAAGATCTCGCCAAAGCTCCTAAGAAGGAAGCCAGAGCTGAACGCTGCCTATAGCTGAAAGCAAATAGTCCATAATGAATGAAGACACCTTCCAGGATGAACACAAATTAGTACTATTCTGACGTCCATCAATGTCTCTTGTCTACAAGTTTTTATAAAAATATCAAAGTTGCTGTGGATTCTCCTGGCTCAATACTCTGACAGAATTAATTTCTGTACTTTCCTGGAAACAAAGATGGAGAAAGCAGCAGCGGAAAAAAAATAGCTGCAATAAGCTTATCTAGTAATTTAAATTATGTTTATTTTAAAATAGTATCAATATTTACAATTGATAATGCCCAAATAGTGAAGCAAACCAAGCAAGACCTCTGTTCGTTTAGCTATACATCTGTTCTACAAAGGTATCTGGTGTCCAGTTTAACTCTTTTGATTCAAGCAAGGAGAAAGTTCTTGCCATGAGATGGCGGGAGCTTTTCCATTAAAATAATACGTAGTCTGTGATCTGATGAAAGCTTGCTAATTGGCAGGACTAGAGAACACTTCTGAGAACCAGGATGCAAAGTAGCTTGCTTCAGATGGGTGGGCTTTTTTATTTGGAGGTTGCTCCCCCACCCAAGAAAATAAAAAGAAAAATCTTTTTGAAAGGCAATTGAAGAGATCACAAAAGCCTTAAGGGCAGCAGAAGTTGTTGCCTACTCAGTTTGAGAATTTTATCCAAAATGGCTTCCAGAAATACTTAAGAAAAGGAAAAAAGAGACTTTCCTGTTTAAAAGCAGAATTCTCAAAGCTCTGTTTCTGCCACTTCCCATTCCAATTTTTCAGGAGGAGCAAAGCCATTCATAGCTATTTAATGCAGCTGCTGCCCTTGTGGCATTAAGCACACACAGCCATGCAGGGCAGCAAGCTCCATTGAATGCCATGTTTCCTGTTTAGCACAGGTTTCTGAGAAGAGCCAATCACTGTGGCATCAATGAGAAAATACAACTTAAAGCAAGTCTACTTAGTCAGCTTCATTTTTGCCACCCAGTAATGGGTTGATTTTTGTTTCTTTGTGTTTCAAAGACTCTGTTTTGATTTTTGGGGGGATGCCTAAAAATTGTCATCCTTGCCTGATCTGCAGATGGATTATCCAGGTAATCCTTGAGCAAGGCCTGATTTCTTATTCATTCCTATGCTTATGAGTAGAAGCTCCCAACCACCTTTAACTGCGAGCTTGTCAGCACATGCTAGGATATTGGAAGAATGTAGGCTCTTATACCAGCTTTCCAAATAATCAGTTGAGTGCCAGTCTCTTCATTAGCAATTCTGAATGACTTAAACAATGACTTCTCTTTGCTGTGTATCTGCAAACAGCTGTACTGGGCATACATACAGGCAGTGTTTATTTTCCTACCTCAGTAGCATTATGAACCTAAAAGCAGCACGGAAATAAATTGACTGGTTGTGTCTCTTGTCCAGACAACATTGAACAAACTGGAAACTAAGTAAAGTTGCTCATTCAGTCTGTCAGAGGCTTTCAGAGAAATCTGGAATTTGGTGCAATTATTTTAAGTTAGCTGCCTCAGAATCTGACACAAAGCACAATCAGGTGCTCTTAAACATCCAGAGCTGTGTACAAATAAGACATCCTAAATATAATTTTTTTTTTTAATAAGTATTAAGAAACTTCCAAGTACTTTTGTCTTGGGATGTTTTTGTTAGACCAGAAAATTTATCAACCTAGGATCCATTATTTCTGAAGTGCTTTACACAACATATTATGATGCTTAAGAAGAGGTTTCTTTAACTGAGGAATTTGGCAGTAATTTCAATGAGGCAGTAGATAGAAATTTGCCGTGGTTCTATTGGAAGGAGAGCTCCCTTGCAGCAATGAGAGCAAATCACCATGGATACTTTTTGCTAAGATGGTATTAAAGCTCAGCATGTACACTTACATCTCTCCTTTTGTAATAAGCACCATTTTGTGATACAGTCTGGAGTGACTGAGTAAAAGGGTTATTTGCACAGCAAGACACCAGGACTTTCCCAGAACTGTTGCAGAATTTTGTTACGCTCCAGAGCAGGCCAGTTTAAAGTACATTTTGTTACACATAGAAGAGCGTTAAGAGATGAGTGGACAAGTGAACTTACCCAAACAGTTTGGTAAACTCAAGTTGATAAATGCAGAGGAAAAACAGATTTGTGAACTGGCCTTAAATTAAGTTATCACCATGAGAAGCTAACTAAATGTTCTCATGTTGTCATAGTTTGACAACATGATCTGGTTTTCAAATCAGAGGGGACCAAACTCACACATTCCACTGAAGTTGTCATATCTTCTTACCTTCGTTTATGTAAACACCGGGTCTGGTATTGAAGAGGGGAGCAGCACCTCTCCAGGGCAATGCTGTGCTCCTGGCTTTCACAGCACAAGTATGTCTCAGACTCTGCACTGCGATCTGATTGTCCTTTGTATAGAGGTACATATATATTTGCAAATATATCATTTTGGACCCAGATAAAGACAGCTTGTTCTTCTGTGATAAGGCCAAACTGTGAGAGATCACTCACATCACTTTGTCTCCTCTCACTTCTGAAAAAAACTGTGCACAAAGCCACAGGGGCACACAGGAAGAGATATATTGTCTTGAATCTGTTGACATAATCCAGAACACATTCCTTATTCTCTAAAGAATACTAAACAAGTATCAACAAGCATCCTGGTTTGAGATTTATTATGGTTTTGACATATTCCTGTCCCAGTATCTGCCAACACTGTATGGCAAACAGTCTTCTCTTCCTGTAGCTTTATTCCAACATAATTTCTGTTAGAACAAAAATCATGATTTTTTACTCAGCTGGTTAGTTATAAATGAATAACAAACTTTGTTAAACAATTTTACCTGCCTTACCAAAAATTAAACTGCAGAAGAAAGTTTGCTAACAGTGTGGGTACGATGTTTTGGCTGTTTAAATGAAGTTGTTCTATTTTTATTACAAATTGTAGGTAAGGCAAAAGGCATTTGTAGGGTATTTGTAACCGGCTACCTGTCCAGTAAGGATGACACAAAAAAAGTCATGTAAGGACTTAATGGCCAGAGTGAGATACCTAAGTTCAGTTCTGACCCTTCACCCAAGAGACTCAAAGGTTACAGCTCACAAAAGGTGAAAGGATTTACTTATTCTAGCCCTGGGAGGTTTGTACTTGCTGCAGTACTTCATTGTAGCTCCTCCATGAGCACTGCTACCCCATACAGCTTGACTTGGGGCCTGGCAGACATGTAACTTCTAGGGGGATGAAGGTTTCTGTTCCTTCAGGAGCTATCTAGATGCAACTCAGGAAAGGGATTATGGAAAGGAATTGAATCTGAGCTCTCATTTTGGAGGACAAATATGCAGAGCAGTCAACAGGACCTACTGCATCTCCTGGGGTCATACTTCAAGAGGAATGACGGCTGCACATTCTCTTTCCACTTGGGATCATAACTGGAAAGGGTTGAGCCAACTGCAAATATTTCTGACCTACCACTGCTTGTTTCCTGGTTGCATCTAGGTAGCTCATTAGTCAGCCTAAAGGGCTTTTCAGCCTGAATCAGCCTTTCAAAGAGCACCAAGAGCTGCTGAACCCAAAGCCACAACAGGCTTTTGATCTGGATGTGTGTTTTTCTTTAAATGCACCTGAATCTGAGAGGTAACCCACATTCTCCAGAAAGAGAAAAGTGTGACAGTAGGGTTTTTGCTTGCTGTTATGCTTAAGTGTCCTCCTTCCACTCAAAAGCCAAGAGGCTTAGAGAGGTAATGCAGAGGTATCAAAAAGCTGAACCATGACTATCAAAACAGTAGGAGTGGTTTACAACATACCTGATATTCACTGCAATTAGGAGCTGAAGCACCCATTAGCAATCAGAAAATGGACAAATTAGTTTGTACCTACACAAGCTAAAAATGTTACCATTTAAATACTACAATCTAATGTTTTGGGAGTTTTTTCCCCGCCCTTATTATTAGTATTGACATCCTCCCACTCTTCTCCTTACACAGGGATTGCAAATTTGTTCATAGAGGTCCAGTACTATCCTCTCTCAACAAGACACCTCTGATGCCTGTTTAGCCAGGGATAAAAATCCGATGCTTTTAGCCCAAATCAACTCAAATAAAAGCAACAGCATCTGTCTTCCAGTTCAGTCTTGATCTTGACCATCAGTGATGCCTGTCAGACTTCTATGTTTTTTTCTTCTCACAGAGTATTTAGTGTCCTTTTCCCACATCCTCCCACTCATATTTAAATATTTGTTGTCTTCATCTAAAAAGCAACAGTGTTTCTAAAGAACAGCAGAATTTGTACAGCTGAGATATTTCATGCAGCTCAATCCACAGGGCATTAATTGTTTCTGGTTTCCAGATGAAACACTGTGAATTTTAAAGTACCACACGTAATGTGGGTGTTCCCAGAGAATCAGACATTACAGGTTCACTTGCTATTTATGCTCCTGTATTTATTCAAGTGACTTGACCTTCTCCTCCTAGTTGGACTAATGAACAGGTCTTATGGCAAGTACTTTGTCTTGGCATGGTCAGTTCCCTTTTGACTGCACTTGGATTGGGAATTCTCAGGGACAGGAGATTTCTCCCTGTCAAAACCACATGATTTAAAGCAGTTGAGAAATGGCACAATGAAAGAAACAGAAGAAGGAATCTTTATCTTTGTGAAACTTTTGACTGCCATGGTAAACATACTTTCAGGATAAGTTTTCAGCAAAGCATTTAAGAAATTATGTCCTCATGAGTAAGGCCAGCCAGGAATACTTCCACACCAGCCAAGCTCCATTTGAAATCAGATTTGCAGCATCTCAGTTCCCTAATGGAAACAAGCTGAGTGCCTGCACATAGTTTTCTGGATGTCTAATTCAGCAGGTGACTGCCCCTTTCTATCCAGAATATTCACCTTTCCTCCCCCTGCCCCAGTTATAACACTTTCACAGAACTGCAATGTTCCTTCTGTAAGAACTTAGTTAATTGCTGAATTTTATTTTTTTTTTTACAAATCGAAACAATCCTATGATCTGTCCCTCCTCACTGCCAAAACTGTGCTGTTCTCTGCCCATTTTCTGCATCGTGTGCCGTGAGATCTTTCAGATCTGCAAAGCTGTGTTTGTTCTGCAGGTGACACACAAGCAATTCCTAAATTCCTGCATGCATTGTGTCAAATCACCTGCAGTAGAAACCACACATGTTGCAGTTTTTATTACTTTGCCAAAACCTACTAAAAGACAAAAATGCGTGCTCTCATTTGCTATGATTGTTATAGGTGCTTTTTAGATAAATCTTTCTGGTATGACTGTCCACTAAAGAACGGAGGAAAAAACAAAACCACAAAAACCCCAAACATCAAAAATACAGAGATAGCCATTGAAATCACTTTCAACAGCCTTCTCTAAAATGTTACATGTAGTTATATGAATAATATTACAAGAAGTAATCTTACGGTGGTCACCTATTATCACAAAAGGAAAAAGCAAAACATATTTAAGTTTCATGATTTAGGGGGGGAGTGTGTGCATGAGGACGAGAGAGAACCACAGCAGACAGAGTTAAGTACTGAACTGACTCTGTGTTTGAGGGCAAGAAAGGTTGAGGGCGTCACCGGAGCTGCCTGAAGGCGGCGAAGGAGGGGAAATGTCAGTAGATGGCACTCGGGCTGCAGCACAGCCCCGCAGCTTGCACGGTCCCCGCAGAGATCCCAGCAGACACACAAAACATTCGGGAACTGGAAGACTTAAAGGTGTCTGAGGTGCTGTGCCACAGCACGCGGGGCAGCCCCGCCGTGGAAGACCCAGAGAGCTGCAGGTGGCGCCCGGTCCAGCCGCGGTGATCTGCTCTCGACAACGGGAGATCCTTTTCTCCATTGCAGCTCAGACATCTTTCCTGCCCTGGCCGCTTCCCGCCTCACCCCATAACTACCCGAAGCTATGGGGGGAATGAGGGATTTAGCTCCAGATCAGTTCTTAAGCGAGGATATAATCAGAGCAGGCTGCGGAAGAGCAGCACTGTCACCTCTCAACAAGAGCTTAGAAAAAAATCGCAAGGCAGGGCAACTCTCAATTCCTGAACTTCGTTTCTAAAATTAAGGCGATCCCCCCAGTCCAAGCCTCCCATTCATAAGAGCCAGTGGTGCCCCACTCTGATCAAGGGCCTGGAGTTGTAACCACTGAAAATAGAGGCGGGTACTCTTCTCTGCAGGCAGCTGTCTCGCATCCATGAATCACTGTGTGCAGGTACTGGTAATGTTTGCCTAAACTTTGCTCCCTCCTCACTGCCTGCAAAATCCCTTAGGAAATGTGAGGAAACAAACCATTAAAACCAACCTACTTAGTACATTCTAAAACATATGTACTGTTTCTATAAGTAAGCATTAAAACCACAGTAACTGAGCCACTGATCTTTAATAAAACTTCTGTTTAAAAAACATATCTCTGTTCCCTGGTAGGGAGTATTACAGCTGCTCACAGCTACTGAGACTGAACATTTCCAGTGCAGATGCTGTTGGCACTACCGGGCTGAATCCAAAATGTCTTCGAAGCTGGATCAACAAGGTCCATGAATATTCAGGCACTAAGGAATTTGGGCAGATATCCCAGAAGTGGCAAGACCCAGTGCTGAATCTAAAGCTCTCCCAACTTTTTGTGTTGGAAACACAGCTATTCAGATGGCTTTATGCTCTAATGGGAGCATTGAAGACTACGAAACAAATAAACAAATAAAATCCTTCTCTGTTGATTAAAATAAAGTATTTTAGCTTTTTTCCTTCTTATGCAGCCAGTAGCAGTGCTGCCCCTCACAGAACTGCGCACACTATTGTTCAGCAGCTGCTGCTTATCCATCGCTTTGGATGAGAACTGTTGCTTTGCTCTTCCCCCTCGTGAGCAGTAATGCATGGGGACAAAGCTGGCCAGGAATTGTTTTCTGAAGGGCTCGGGTCACAGACAGCATTTTTTCTCTCTGCCACAGCTTGGCGTGGAGCTGGGAAAGCGGGTATGACAGCCACAGATCCAGGCAGTGTGGGAGGGAAACAGAAGAGGAGGGGCATGAGGAAGCCGAGCTGCTGCTGCTCTGCCGCTGCTCCAAGCTCCCAGGGCAGCATCATCCTCTGCTCTTCTAGCACGGAGTTTTTCTCTGCCACACTGGCACCAGCTGCCAAACCTGGGTGTCATCTCTTGGATGACACAAATTCCTCAACCACCTTTTTTGCCAGTCCTCAGAATAATCTGCACCAGAGACAGAGAGAACTTTGAAGAATCATCTGAAGAAAATTGCTCCTCAAAGGAAAGACACGGCGCTGGAAAAGGCAAAAGTTCACCTCTGGCCACCCCTAACAAACACAGACTTACCTGTCAGCAGTCAGGGCTGCAGTGACTGCTCCTTGCCTGGCTCCATGGAGGAGCAGGAAAACAACTTTGTGCTTTCTCTTGGAGCCAACACCAGCAAGTGCAACCTTGAGACCAACCAAACAGAGGCCCCAACATGCTGGGCAGGAGCAACCAGGGGCGGCCCAGAGGTGGTGATTGTACCAGTGCTTTTTGGGTTGATTTTTCTCCTGGGAATGGTGGGAAACACGTTAGTGTTGGTTGTTTTGGGGCGTTTCCGGCCTGGGGGACGTCCATCACGCAGTGCCACCAACATCTTCATCCTGAACTTAAGCATTGCAGACTTCTCCTTTCTGCTCTTCTGTGTTCCCTTCCAGGCCACCATCTACTCCTTGCCAGAGTGGATCTTCGGTGCCTTCTTTTGCAAGTGGGTTCACTACTTGGCCATGGCAACAATGCTGGTCAGCATCTTCACTCTGGTGGCCATGTCTGTGGACAGATACATTGCTGTGGTCCATGCCAAACGCTCGCCCTGCATCCGCAGCAAGCGCAATGCTGCCCTCGGCGTGGCTGTCATTTGGCTGCTGTCTCTCCTCATCGCCATCCCCGTGGCCCAGCACCAGGCCCTCATGAGTGGCCATCAGCACGCACCCAACAGCTCTTTCTGCTGGGAGCACTGGGCAAACGGTTCCACAGCCAAGCAGATGTACAAGATCACCATCCTGCTGGTGGGATACCTCCTGCCCCTGCTGCTCATCACCTGCTGCTATGCCAAGGTGGGTGTGAGGGACGGGAATAATGTTTAAATGGAGGGAAAGATCCCAGACTCTTGGTGGCTTCTGTGTGTACGTAGCTACACAGCCAAATAACTGATCCAACCCTTTCCATGTTCTCTCCTGGTACAGAATACTTTTTTGAGGCGGGGGGAGGGAAGAAAAACAGAAAATGACATTACACCAGCTCACAAAAAGGATTACAACTACTAAGATGACACCCAGCCTGACACTCAAACCCCCTAAGGAATCTTGCCCTTTTTCATATTTTTCATTTTGTTCTTTCTAAATAACAAATGTTTGCTACTGGCAAGAGGAAAAACCTATGGAGGGATAAACATTTCTAGGTTATTGCTATGCTGTAACCAGGTTTCAAAAGCTAGATCTAGATGTTGTTAACTGAGAATTGCCTACAGTGCTCCAACACTTCTTATGGCCCTCCCTTTAAGGGTGAGCCCACTCCTACCACCACACGTGTTTGTGCTGCCTCCAGCAGCAGCAGGACAGTCTCACCAGGGAACAGGACTGGCAGCCTGCTCTCTGCCCGTGTGCATCATCAGCCTAGGGAATAAATGAAGACAATTTGAGGCACAACATAAAATTCGAAGTCCATGTGAAAACTCCTGTGGATTTCAGCATAGTGCCAGCTGAGCTCTTAATATGTGCTGAACTACTGGAAGCTTGGCAGGTTTAATGCTCTTTCCAAACCTTGTTTCTTGAAAGAGAAAATGGAGAGTTTAGAATTAAAATCTGAAAGCATCAAATTCATCTTTGAAGTCATATTAAAACAATTATTTTAAATTTTTGGTGCTTGTATGAGAAGTTCAAGTGCTAATACAACACAAATTTCAATTTCCCATTCAATATATTACTCCTTTTTTCCCCCCAAGGTTTTATATCATCTCCATACGAAAGTAAAGAACATTTCCAAGAAGTCAGAGAGATCAAAGAAGAAGGTAAATATCTTTGGTTTAATCTGTACATTGACTATAACACAATAGGTATGCCAGGTTTATAAAGTAATCAGCCTGGTCTGTGCTGATTCCAGTTGATTTACAGTTACAGTTTCTGCCAGTCCTTTTTGCCTATGAATCCTAACCAGATTTAACTATAGATTATATTTAGTTTCTACTGGTTCATTACATTCACTAACATACACTCAGTTTTGTTTGCAATATACATATGAGTATCAATCCATAATTGGTCTTGCACCTACATTGTCTTTAAGGATAGAACTCAACTGGTATTTGCAATATTATTTCATAACACGATAACTGTAGAAGTTACACACCACAATAATGACTAGATGGGTGTTACTTTCCCTTTCCCATCAGAGCATTTTTGAACGTGTTTTCTGTGTTCATCTAACTTCGAGTAGGTTCTGATAAACGTTCTTTTAACCACCTTTTCTAAGGCAATACATTATGCAGGAATGAGCTGCTGTGTATTGCCTGCTGCAGGAACACCACCAGACCTAGATGGAACAGACTACGTTGAAGAACACCATGTCTTATTTTGCCTACTGACTTTCTGATGAATGCTGATGCTGCCACAGATAAACTGTGAATTAAAATTTCAAGATCAAGAGCATAATTTCCTGATCAGTAGTGCAGACCACAAACAGAGTCACAGTTTGGTGAGTTTAACAGCTACCATGAGAAATGGCAACCAAAATATGTCGACAGTTTTGATAATGTAAAATGCAGCAAATAAAGTGCTAAGAAGCACTGTCCTTCCACACAATCATTTCACAATTTCACAAGTCTGAAAAGTTCCTTTAGGTCTCAAAATCACCAACAAATCCCTAAACTGGTTGTATTAAATTCCCCTCCAGATTTTCCTCACCTATGTATGAATGGCACACTACCTATTTTGTTGCTAATTTTTAAGAGAATACTACCAACAGCTGAAAATTACTACTGTCACTTTTGTGTAAAGAAGTTAAGAATTTCATTTATGACACTCACTTTTTCAAATGTATCCACTTGTGTTATTTTCAGATTTGCTCTGTAGAGTTGGATGAAAAAATAGCTCTACAGTTTCTTCAGCCCTGGGCTTTGTTATTAGATATAGCCAAGAGGATCAATCTTTAGGAAACACCTTTTATTTTATCTGTTCAAACAAGTTAGTGGTGCAGCACTTCTTCCTCCCTCCCTTTAAGTATTTTCCTGGCCATAATTATGAAACACCCCATAGCAATTCTTGTTCCATGTGGCACAGTTAGGCCTAGTTAAATAGGTGATCCTTTCAGATAAAACAAAAATTAAATACATTCCTCTACATACACACATCATCCTTCACAACATGTCTTCTTCCAGCACTGTCTGTGTAGAAATTATCCATCTTGCCTTCCTGCATGCCAAGCATCTTCTTTAGTGTCATTACTTCAAGTATTTTTTGCTGCAAACACTACTCTTAACATTTCATAAGGAGACTTCTTTGGGCTGGTTGCAGACACACTCAATTCCTGCATATGCTTTCAAAGCATACTTGAAACACAAGAGTGAGAGTCAATCTTTTACAGCACGTCTTCTTGAGAACACTTCACACTAGAGCCTAATAGGAAGCTCATAGATGCATGTCAGTTACTGGCCACAATAACCGCCTGCAGCGTTATAGTCTGGGGGTGGTGTGGCTGGACAATGCCCAGGTGGAAAGGGACCTGTGGGTACGGGTCGAGAGCCGATTGAACATGAGCCAGCAGTGTGCCCTGGTGGCCAAGAAGGCCAACGGCATCCTGGCCTGTACCAAAAACAGTGCGGCCAGCAGGAGCAGGGAAGTCATTCTTCCCTTGTACTCGGCACTGGTGAGGCCGCCCCTCGAGTGCTGTGTCCAGTTCTGGGCCCCTCAGTTCAGGAAGGACATTGAGATGCTTGAACATGTCCAGAGGAGGGCAACAAGACCGGTGAGGGGCTTGGAACACAAGCCCTATGAGGAACGACTGAGGGAGCTGGGGTTGTTTAGAGAAAAGGAGACAGAGGTGACCTTACCACCCTCTACAACTTCCTGAAAATGGTTGTAGTCACGTGGGGGTTGGTCTCTTTCTCCAGGCAGCAACTGACAGAAGGAGAGGACACAGTCTTAAGCTCCACCAAGGGAAATACAGGTTGGCTATTAGGAAGAAATTCTTCATGGAAAGAGTGGTGAAGTACTGGAATTGTCTCCCTGGGGAGGTGGTGGAATCACCATCTCTGGATGTGTTTAAAAAAAGATTGGATGTGGCACTCGGAGCCATCGTTTAGTTGAGGTGTTAGGGCATGGGTTGGACTCGATGATCTTAGAGGTCTCTTCCAACCTGCTGATTCTGTGATTCTGTGTGATTCAGTTCTGCTAATCCAGCTTCCTTCATATGTACTTAGTTCATCCATTTGTGAAAGTAGTTGTGTTTGGGTTTAATTCATAAACTTCATCAGGGATTTAGTGAACAGCTTTTGCTTATTTTACTCAAAGACATTTGACAAATGAATCTTGATTAGCATTTGAAAGGTAATATACAGAACATCGAGTTTGTTCTTAAATATGTGTGACTTCAGTGGCTAAACCGTGATTGCCTTGAGCTACGAGAGAAAGTGCAGCACAACAACCAAGTCTTCCCAGATGAGGTGATAAAATTGTCTGAGTCACATCTGTTAATTCACAGTGTGTGTCTTCACCACACTGATATGGAAAACAAAGTGTCATATTCATAAAAAAGAGTATAGTCTGAAACTATGACCATGCAGTTCCTGCTTCATTCCTATAATTTCAAGAAAACAGGGCATTTGAGCTATTATCCTCCTTCCACCTCCAAGAGAACAGGGTTTGGGTTTGCTCTTTTTGGGTTTTCCCATTCGGGTTTGGTTTGGCTTTTTTCCTGTTTGGTTTGTGGGTTTGGTGTTGTTTTGTTTTTAAACAGTTAAATAGCAAGTTTTGCAAACAACTTTTTGTTCCAATCCCCCAATGCTCATCTGGGCTACATACGTGAATAAAGGTCTCAAAAGAATCAAACTGCAGGCTCAGAGTCCTTGTGGAACAAGATTTTCCAGTGGAAGAGCTGCCAGCATTACCACTGCAAACAGTTTGCTTTGTCACTCAGCATTTCAGAAGCTGTAAGAACTCTCCTCAAGATTGAGCACTTGAAGATAAAACATAGTTAAGAAAGCAAGCAAATGCCATAGAGTTCAGGCCTTGCCATAAGCATTCCACATGCTGACTGGAAACACATTGCTATTATTCTCCACTATAGGCTGCTTCTGAAAAAAATAGTATTACCAGGTAAGATTTTTTAAAATGTCAAGACTTGTTTCTAGATCTTTAGCTTTCATTGACCTCGCTGGAGTCTTGGTATAGTATCAGTCCCTCCACCCCCAGATCCTATAACACTGATAACAGGCAGAAGAGACATTGTTCTTACTCGCATAGTTTGAGCCATAGAACACAGAAATACAATAGGAAGTATTACTGGGATAAATCCAAATTAAAGCCACCTGAAAGGTCATAGAGGACCTGGTATTTTGTCTGCTATTAATACATCCTGGAAATTTGGAAACAACATGAACCTCAATAAGACAAACATTTACAGAACAAGTGGGACATTGCTGGGTCCAGTCCAAGGGTGATTTCTAACGAGATGGTGATAGCATGGCCAAATTAATAGTCCCAGTTCTGCAAGTACATGCTTGACTTTTCTTTGCTGTAGCAAAGAAAGCAAAATAATCCTGGATTTAACTGACTCTGAGTATGTGAAGCATATTACTGGAGCCCAGGTACTTGGTACTGTGGCTCAACCTCCCCCTTTAAAGGTCATATTGTATCATTAATTTGTATCTATGCCTTTAAAATTAAAAAAAAAAAATCAAAAGCCTTTCTTTAAAAATAAATCAAAACCAAGGAAACAGGAAACAGGAAACAAAGCTTAATGAACTACAGTATTAAACAACAGTATTAGGAATTGTTATTCCAAGAAGCCTCTTGCTTGTTTCTCTACCCCTTTCTGGCTTTTTGTGACACAGCATGGTTCCCAGTGCCTGCTGCCTCCAGCTATGCTCCCTTCCCTCCCTGGTGTGTGCTGCCTGCTCCCAGCAGAGCAGCACCTGCTGCCCAGGGACCTGCAGAGCTGCATGTGCAGACAAGCATGTGATAACTCTATTATCACAGTATGGAAACAAAACCCAGTTAAAAGTTAAAAGAATTGGAGGGTTTTTGGCTACCCACACAGTTAAGAGGAGCTCTGACACGTACACCAACAGAGTGGCACTGCCACCCAATTTCTTCTCAACAGGGTCTTGTCAAGAAGTTCCCACTGCTGCATGAAGCATCCTTAAATAAAAGTCTCCAACACCAGGCTTCACTTCAGCAGGATCTGAAGACCCAGCTGTTGTCTCCCAGACCACAGTGCCACAAGATATACCTGGGATTTCAGCAGGGGCTTTACTCCCTGCATGATGTTTGCAAAGTCACTTTTCCCTTCTCTTCCATTACTGATGATCTTTCTGCTGTCTGTCATTGTCCCATTTGCCACAATATTGTACTCAACGTCTGTAGTTTGAAGATACATAGGGGCTAAAAGCACAGCTTAAGAGGGCCCTGTTTTTCAGAACAAACTACTCATGGGCAATGTTCAGACACACTATTGTAAAGCCAGTTACAACCACATTTTGTTTGAATGGGTCCAGTCTATGAATAATGCAGAGAGCTCTGGCAGCTGTCACCCCCTCCAAGTCAGTGTTCAAACACCTGCTGAAAAGAACAAGTTTGTCTTTAGCAGAAACCTACAAATGATGTGCAGGGACATATCACAAAAAAAAAAAAGGAAGGTTTTGTGCTTGGGTTGTGATCTGTAAGCTTCTAAGTTACAGGATGATTATGTTCAAACCACAGCAACCTTTTCAATTTATACACACAAAGTTTTTAAAAACTTTGTAAAAATTGCCCCTGCACAAAGTTTGCTGCATCCTGACTTCACATCCCATTATTAAAAGAATTTGACCTTTAAATCAGATTCCCACTTTGAAATTTTTATATAAGTTTGCCATCTACATGTCAGTGTTGGACATGCTCAATTTAATGTGGTTTTCCATTTATATGTAACATCTGTGCATTAGATCAAGGAAGATGTTTAGTACTTTTTGCAAGCTTAGGCTGAAATTCTGCATGATGAACTAAGACTGTGCCTGCAGAAGAGATACATGACCGTCTGTTTCCCCATTTAATGCCATACTAGCTGTACAAGTTTGCCAGCCTTGAAAATCGGATGGTGTGATGCTGCGGGATTCTCCTTTGAAGTTTTGGATAATCGTTTTTTGAGGCCAGCTAGAAAGACCACATGCTAAGAAATTATGTGCACCTCTCTATGACAATTCAGTGTATTTCAGTTCTGTTATCTCTTTTCTGAACTATGCAGAGTACAGCAAGTCTGTAATTTGGCTCCAAGGAAAGTTAACAATTCCCTCTCTGACAGTGTTGCAAAATATTTCATAAGAGCCCAGCCTCAGGAACTCTGATCGTACATCTGCCTTAAATAAGATGATTTAATGATGGAAATTAATGCAAACCGAGGGCTATCATGGCCCTGTGGTGTTTTACTGGCCTTTGGAGCACACCAGGGTTCCTCAGTGTTTACTCAGTTCTGTCTTGTGCATCCTTAAAGAACAAATAACAAGCCTTGCAAACTGAACAATCTGAAATGCTTTTTCAAATTTAAGATTGTCTCTGGGGATGTGAATTTCACAGCTATTTTGCAAGCTCCCTTGAAAGGATAGTAGGAGTTGTGGGGCCTTGAGGCCAAAAGCTTCAATTAACAGACCAAATGAGCCACTTAAAGATAACAAATTAGTACTATGCTTTTCTATTGGTTAGCTACAATAGAAAGGTGAGCCGTGCTTACCTGGTGGGTAAGCAAATCAGCTGTTCATTGCTTCCAGAGCTAAGTAAACACAAAGACACGGAGTTTATTTGGGACACTCCCTGGAGTGCTGCACTTTGAAGGTCATACAAGAGCTTGAGGTAAAAGATACGGAATTCCTTCAAGGTGGACGGATATTTCTGAACGTCTTGGCCAAGAGAGGCAGATAAAAGTTGCACTGTTACTGCTTTCCTGTATGCTAAACTAATTATTTGGCTATGGTTCAGGCAAATTGAAGGTTTTCATGTAGACAGTGGACGTGATGTTCAAGGCCTTGGCATTTGAACAGCAGTAGATACAGCAAAGGAACATGGAAGATCCTGGGATCCACTGAGCAAAAGAATATAACTCTGAAGTGAAATCCTGCACGATGTTTGGTTAACAGGAGCCCAGGGTAGCAGGAATTAAGAGCATCATTACCAATTAGGGGATAATAGAAATATCACTATGCTCATAAGCATTTACTAATATAAGGTGAATAAGTTTCAAGGACACCAACAGAGGAGATTAGTGGCATAATCCCAGAATGAGAGATGTGCAGATGAGTAGCTGGAACAGTGCAAGCAAGCTGCTGGGAAATGAAGAGTTCCTCTTAGTACATAAAGTGAGTAACCAAAACGAACTGATAACATCTGAAAATATATTTACTTCAGTCCCTCCTCTTCTTCATGACATCCAACTGCCATCTCCGACTTCAAGAAAGAAGACAGAACAATGAAAAAGAATATTTTCAGTGTGGTTTTCAGATCACTGAAGCATAGAATTATACTCAAGTGCAGTTAAAAAAAAAAGACCAAAGGGCAATGAGAAGTGCTTTAATAGTAACTAAAAGATGTGTGTGCTCTGAAGTAGAGAAAGCTGCTATCCAACATTTAAGTTACTTAAGAATAGGTAAGCCATTTTCTGAACATTTTGCATTTATCACTAAGCTATGGGCATGTTTCTGGAGATCAGATTGTGCTTGGGACCTGTTGGAAGTTTATGTGCAAAAAGGAAAAGAGTGTTTGCAAATCCATCAGGGGGAGTCAGATTTGTCAACAGAGCAAACAAGAATGTGGCACCAGGAGTGAAGAAACTGGCAGTTTTCACTTCGTATGTTGGCTCACAGACGGACTCCGAGCAAAGAGATATTCTCAATTGAGTATCCCTGAATCTAAAGCCACAAAAATTGTCTTCCTCAGAGGTTGGTAAGTACCTCCAGCAGTACAGTGGTATATTGCACTAAGCACCGTCTTTCCTGGGCACTGGCACAGGGTACCTGCAGTATCTGAAAACAAAAGCTTAAGGCACCATGGGTCACTACATTTTATCCAAGTCTTCACTACAATAAATTACAATATATAGTGAAGTCTGTAACTCTGTAGCTTACCATAATCAAGTCTGGGGCAATCAAAACATGCACCAATTGTCGCTCAAACTTTAAGGAAAAAAATACACAAGTTAGAGATGAGCATAACAGGAGAAAAGATTTATCAGTAAATCACATCATCAGATATCAGACGTCCTCCTACAGAGCACTAATAAAGGAAGAGTCAATTGTTTGCTGATTAGACAGTGTGGAAGAGCACGCATAGGCTTCTTCATGCTTCTTCATTTCAAATTATGGAAGAAAAAAAGAAGAAAAATAATCTGACCATATTCAGGAAACAGCAGTTGTCTCACTAATGAAGCCCAGTTTGTCTGCAAGCCAGTACTGTTTAATAAAAACCTAATTGAATGTTCTTTCCCATTTCTGTTGGCTGAGGTACACAGTAGAAATGGATGCTCTGATCAGCTCTGAAAAATGATGTGCAGCTGGGCTGTCTCCAACTGGGAGTAAATTAGGAAAGTGACAAGCCCTCTACCTCTCTAGACTGTTCTGTCCACTCTATATTTTGATCTCAGGAATGTTTATTAATCTAACATTCAGCGAGTTCTTCCTGAAATATGTAAATCCATGGAATACTTGAAGCATTTGACTCATTACAGGACAGTCTTAATTTTGCCCTTGACAAGATGCCTGACAAGTTGAAGCAACTTCATTAGAAGTTTATCGAGGACAACAGCTCTAAACACAATTAAATTTAAAGACTTCATCATCCTCCAGAATGAGGTATCTCTCCCAAAATGTTTTATAAACACATTTCCCATTGCTTTTTGAAGTATGGGAGAAGGCTAAAAGTAAGAAATAGCTTGTCCAGGGCCAGGGGAAAAAAAGAATCAAAGGGCAAAACAGACAAAGAAAGTCTGGAAAGCATAAATAAGAGGCAGATGACCTACAAAGATAACAAAAGAATAAGCAGGTAAATTCGAGACAATCTGCACACGGCAGAAATAAGGGGGGGAAGGAATAACAGAAGTTTATCTAATTAGCTGACAAACAAAATATCTCCTTGTCTTTGTTTGTCATCATGCTATTGATTGACTGTACAGCTTAAACACACTTTGGCTGTACAATAAACAACACTAAGCTATTTTCTGGAGCTGCTCACAAGACCTCTAGAAGCATTAAGAGGGACTGAAATAACCCAGTAGTGGCCATTGTACACGTCTATCATGGACCCACCAAAACTTCAAAGTCGAACCAGAAGGTTTGCATTAAGTGGGGACAGCTTGACCAACAGTAATGCAGTAACTGTGCAAACTATCACAGCCCACAGAAGAAGCTCTAACAGTACACAAACTATTTGGATCAGTCCTCCATAGCTAGTCACAGTCTATTGTAACAGTAGTTCAAGCTACAACACAGTTATAACATTAAAAGCCAAATCATGTTTTGTTTCAGTTTCCTTTATCTTAACCACATTGCCTAACTTGAAAAAACAGACACAAGTTCCATTTCCAAAATCTGTTTCTTGAGTCATGACTTATGTACGTTATTGCTCTAGTATTGTCATGTTTTCCATCTGCAAAATCCCAAAAAGCTGGACCCCAGAAACAGCTTTGTGCTATTACATAGCAACTGCAAACCCATTTTGTAATACTCAGCCCTATGTTAAATGCACGGTTTGTTATTTCACAATAAAAGGGGGAAAAAAGCTAGGTATATAAGCCTTATTCAAAAGAATATTTCAGTGCTTGTAGCCCCCTAATTTAAGCAGATGGATGCTATGAAAGGTTGCCTGGGTAACAAGCCTAAGCTACTTAACATTGCTAGAGGGTAAAGAAGTAGCACCATTATTTCTGGTGAAAGCTAATGATGGGACCTGTTTATTAATCATTTCTTTGGTACCCAGCATACCACAATGGGTCAGCTAGATCCCACAGGACCACTAGGTCTGTGTCTTTCGGTCTCATCAACTTCTAATCATTCCAGTCTGTTTTTAAGGACATCATCTGGCTTGCAGCATGGTGGGTTTGAGGACACTTGGCAGTGTAGTTTGTTCGCTCTCAGGGAAACATCTTTGTTAGCTCAAGCTGTCAGACAGCATTCTGGTAGGTGAAACAAAGAAGCACCTGGAGTGTGCCAGGTACACAATGAACCTACAGGTTACTGCCTTTCAAAGTTAATACAAACTTATTTGAGAGACCTATTTGACAGAAATCCCTTTTTTTTTTTTACTTGTATTGTAGTCTTGATCTGAAGCAATAACATCTTCCTTAGAGAGGTTAATGGGTTTAACTGAATGTAGCCATGATAACCACTGACTAAATGAACTTTGTTCACTAGAAAATTATCCCTGTTCTAGGAAAGTAACTTTACACTATTCACTTGAAATCATGCTAGAGAAGTATTGACAGAAGCATTGACCTAGACTAGTAAGGCTGTAAATCTTGAGCCGAAATGAAACCTAATTTTTAGTTTTTCTCCACTGCTTTTCTGCTACTTGTTCAACAATTCTCCTATGGGAAGGATATCATCTGCACGTTTGCAAGTTGTTATACTTATTAGAATGACAAAATACAAATGAGAAACACTAAATACCAAAGTTAAAAAGCAGATATTGTGCAGAGAACCAAGTGGGGCAAGAGGAGGGAAGTCACCAGCTGTGCATCTGCTACAGAACCCCAAAATGAGGGATTAAACACAGAAAAATTGCTCACCTTGCATTACCATTTGTATTCTTGAAAATTCATGAAGTCAGGTGGAATTAGCCCCACAAAAACATTAGGAAAGGATCTTAGGGCCCGCAAGTCAGTAATCTGTGAGCCTTGCTAGGCATTCACTTAGTGTTCTAGAAGTAGAAAGTGAAAGAAAAGCAACACTATCAGCTCTCCTAAACTGAAAAGTGAGGTCCTGCTCCCACAGGCCTCAGTGTCCTACAGAAAGAAAGTTGAAGTGAGTTTTGCTTAATTTTATTTTCTATCACTGTTAACCTTCATTTTGTATGGTGATCTCAAAGAACACTGTTTTCAGGAAAATTTTACCTCAGGTCAAGCTTTGGGACTGTGCCAGAGGCTGCCCAGTTAACTGGGAAGCAACCACGGCAGAGGCACACCTCTAACCCAGCCAGCACAGGCTGGGATCCCACAGGCACAGGGAGCCTCCCTCAGGTCATCATCCAGCTAGGAATATTTCTAACCAACGAGCACTGCATATTTTTAAAAAATCCTCTATTCGTTGGTTTTCTGGGTTTCTCCTGTAATAGGGGAGATGCTGGAAAAATCTTTCTCCTTGGGCCAGTCTTTGTTATTCCTCTCAGTGGCATGCTTGCTTGCAAGTTGTTTTCCCCTGCAATTATTTTCAATAGCCTTAATGTTCCTCAGCCTCCAAATGTTACGGAATATTATTCGCACTCTTCCTTGTAACACAGTTAGCATTGTTGCAGCCTTTGTACTGTTTGAAGTTTTATAGGCACTACCTCCATTGTCTATAGTTATCTCCTTGGGCCAAAACCATTCAATCCAAGTTTACCAGGGGTTTTAGCATCCTTTTTCATATTGTCATGATTTGCCCACCTGGCAGTCGTCAGTGTTACCTGTGTTATGCTGCCTTCACTAACGACAGAGGAAAGCAAACTCACTCATTCCACAGACTCACTTGATCACTGTGACCATTTAACACATGATCTTGTCTTTCCCAGACAGCGCAGACAGTTCTTCTCGTGGTTGCTGTGTTCCTGCTCTCCTGGCTGCCACACCACATCATCACCATGTGGGCAGAGTTTGGGCACTTTCCCCTGAACAACATCTCCTTCACTTTCCGCATCATCTCTCACTGCTTGGCCTACGGGAACTCCTGCATCAACCCCATCCTTTACGCTTTCCTCTCGGAGAATTTCCGCAAGGCCTGCCGGCAAGTCTTCACCTGCAAGTTCTTTCTGCGGCCAGTTTCCGCTGAGAAACTGGCCAGAGTGCGCATGGAAAACTTCTCTACCACACACTCCACCACAAATGTGTAAGCCGGGCTCACAAATATGTTTCAGGAGAAAGAGGAGGGAAGAAGGTTCTGTCTGGGGAGAACACGTATATGAGTGCATTCCAGGGAGCGGTGGAGTCTGCAAAAGCGTGGACTTTGTCAGATTGCTGGAGTGGTAGGAGATGTATTTTGCTCTGGCTGTGATGATATGAGACACAGTTTGCCCTAGGGTACCTTGCTAGACCCTGGGCTATGTGAAACAGAATTTTCTGAATGCCCATAAGATAGAGCCCAAATGCAGTTGTAGTTGTGACCGTAGGATCTAAAATAAGATTTACACAGAAGGTAGAATCTTTATAGACAAGACAGCAGTTAATTATGTCTGTAAACAGTCATTTGGATGTGAACAATGAGTGATGTGACATTCAGAGAACAGTTTGGGAGAAGTCAAACTAAAGTCTTTGTTTCTTCAACAAATTTGACTATGCGTGAGCTACACACATTTAGCTCACTACCTGTGGTAGGGTCTCTAAATCTCCTTCAAGGCTTTGCTGTAGCATTTACCTATTGGGCAGTAAAACCTTTCACACGACACGTCAGTGACGTGGCTGTCTGCATTTGGTGGCTCTGTATCAGCTTATACATCCCAGGGTCTGAATGTCTGTGTGCTCCCGTGTGTAATTACTGCTGTTAATCACTGGCTCCAGCAACTGTCTCTTGGTGAGCAACAGTAGGAAAGTGGTATTTCTTAATATATGCTTAAAAAACTGTGATTTTGTTTGAAAGCAGTCTACAAAAGATTTTGTTGGTAAATATAGTGTTCTCTTGAGTCTATCTACCCAAGGCTTTTTATCAGTCCCTTTAGTATATATATAATGCCTGAAATGTTGTGGTGCTGGTTTTTTGGAGTTTTTTGTTTGTTTGACTAACTGTTGTGATCAACAGTGCTCTAGCAACAAAGAGTTAAGGGCATTTGTACCAAGTTCAAGGTTACTACTTGTAACTATATAAAGTGCATATTACTTCAAAAGTAGGAAGCATATGGCTAAAAGAACTTCATTATTTCACTGTGTTGTCTAATTTAGTATTTCTGTGTACTGCAATCCAGACTGACCTGTCCACAGACTGTAAAAATGTGAGTTGCACAAGCTGAACTACAAATTATTTGCCATCCATGCAACGAATGGGTTTCCAGTCTCCAAATGGATCACTCTTTCACAGGATTTCTAAAACTTTGGAACTATTGTATTAAATAGTTTTACTGCAGCTTGTAACTTCCTTTAAGAGCCCCTTAACTGTGCAATATGAACAGAGCGAACGTGTACAACAGGATAAAGTCATGTTGCCTGATCCTTAGGTGACTATCTGTGCAAGCTTTCTTTGTTTAGCTTTTACTCTCAGTATATTAAGAGTAGCTCCAGTATATTATTTCCTTGGGAACTAATTATTTAGATCCAATGCTGTGATCTTCTCATTTACCATAATGTCGAAATCTACTATTTCTTCATTCTGAGTGATTGCACAGCCTGAAGTAGATAGCATGGGAAAAACAGCCACTAAAAGAAAGGGTTGTGTTAGATCACTGCAACAGAAATCACAGCTAAAATGCTTATTTGTGTGATTATTTACCATGGATACAAACTAGCAGCTAGATATGAAATAACCTCAGCCTCACATCAACTCCCTTCGTTTGAAGCAAAATAGGACAATGGCACAACATTCAAAAGAAATCCTGCACTCCCTCTGTTATATGAGAGTCACTAGAACCTGTGAGTCAACACACTTCTTTCATTTAAAAGAAGACATCTTTCAGTGTATTGGGAGTTTTTGGGTTTTTTTACAGTCAGTTCAGAAACTAGACATGTCACTACAGTACGCAGAAAAAAAATGTTCAGGAAACACTTTAGGGCTTTTAAAATTTTATTTAATATAACATGAAGGAGCAAAATCCCATTTCTCAGTGAAAGGTAACCATAAAATAACAAATTAAGGCCTTGAAAGAGCCTCAAGCATTATTGTGCCTTCTCGTTCCCACTGAACTTTACAGGTATCTGGTCTAGAACTCTCTGAGTGAACGGCTACATCACAAGAAGATCAAGTATCCTTCATCCTTTAGTCTCTCTATGTGTGTCTGTAACTGGTCAGCTTTTTTTTCCTGCCACAATAGCAATTTTTAAGTTTTAATAACAAATGTTAGCTGATGGTGGGCAGCAGTGAAATGCAACAGAGCTGTATATCATATAGACATACTTTCATTTTGATTTGAATTTAAATTATAAGTCTCAAAATAATAAACCAAATCAACTGATGAAGTCATTCTTCAATATTCTCCAAAAGCATTCTGTTACTCACTTACTAGTTTCCTTTGGGAAAGCCACATGTTGCGATGGCTGAATACTGCAGCTTCCAGAACAGTGCACAAAGTTAACCTGATCACCAGGCTCTGAAACTCAACTCTTTATTCTTTCAGTCTGCCTTACACACAGCAGCTCATTCGCTCTGCCTTAATGACCTCAAGGTAAGCCCCTACCAGGGAATGCCTGGCAACCACAATCAACCTCCTTTAGGTGTAGGTTTATTAATAGAGGAGTCCATTCCTGGGAGACCTGTCCTTTTCCGGGCTGCAGTCTCTATTTTCCGTACCAGGTCCACATCCCACCGATGGGTGACAAAACTAACCACAGCTCCGGGCGCCTTGCTCCCCACCCGGCCAACTCTCCCTGCGCGGTGCAGGTAGTCCTGCAGGGTGTCTGGGAAGTCGTAGTTTACCACTAGCTGCACGCTGCTGGTGTCCAGCCCGCGCGAGGCAAGGTCGGTGCAGACAAGGACAGACACATCACCCTTCTGGAAACAGGCAAAGATGCCAGCTCTAGCAGCTGCCGACATCTGTCCCTGCAGCCTCAGGTGCTTGATTTTGTGGTCGTCCAGGATATAGCCCAGCCAGTTGACAGTGCTGGCACTGTTGCAGAAGATGAGAACAGCCCCACCAGATGATGGGCGCTCCTTGAGCAGCTGCAGCAATTCGGGCAGCTTGTCCTGGCCTTTGAGGCGGACAAACTTCTGCTGGACGTGAGGCGGCAGGCGGTGCAGGCTCTCGGTGCTGAGGGTGACAAACCGGCCCACGTCAGTGAACTTCGCCAGCGTCTCGCTGAGCCCCGCGGGGAAAGTAGCTCCGACCACCACCACCTGCGTCCTCTCCTCGTCGGGACCGGCTGGCCCGGAAGCGCCGGCGGCCAGGGGCGCGTGTGCCAGGATCTCCTCCAGCAGCTCCGTGAAGGACTCGTCCATCAGCGAGTCCGCCTCGTCCAGCACCATCCAGCGCAGCCTCTCCAGGGCCAGGAAGCGCCGCCGCAGCGCCTCCCGCAGCGCGCCGGG
>VZTD01004782.1:1202825-1245303 GCA_013397725.1 Rhagologus leucostigma
AGATCCCCCGGCGCCGCTCGGCTCCCTCACGGCCGGGCGAGCCCGACCCCCGCTGCCGGGCGAGCCCTGTCACAGCTGGCGGGGCACCCGCCGCCCCTTCCCGGCAAAGGACACATCTGTGTTTGCGGGTAGGACATGACACTCCATGGCAGTCCCCCCGGGCTTTCTCTTTCAGGTGGTACAGTAACAGGAATGACGGTGAACACACCGCTGTGTTTTAGAGGAAAGAAGATCCTGGCTCCGATGGTGCGAGTGGGAACACTACCAATGCGTCTGCTTGCTCTGGACTATGGTGCCGACATCGTGTACTGTGAGGTATGGAGGATAAGCAGATGAGGTGGCCTTATCTGATAACGTTATTATCAAGAAAAGTACAAATGGAATTTTTCACTGTATGACTTGTTCTTTTTACACACGATTTTCCATTAAAAATGAGGAAAGAAGACTCTCTATGTCTCTATGTCTTCTTTCTTTAAATGAAATTTAAGGTATTTCTCCAAGCAGTTCTCGTTATGGCAAATCCGTATTTTAAGGCCGTTCAGCAACTTCAAGTAATTTAGACAAAACACCATAACAATTTCTTCAAGTTGTACTTCTCTTTGCATTTGGGGAGGGGGGGTTAGTATTTTTCTTTTGTATTTTTTTTTTTTTAGTAGAGTCAGAACTTTGAAGGAACTTTGAAGACTGACCTCATGTCTCATCTGGTTAGTTCTCCTGTGCATCCATATGTTTCTACTCACAGCACTGCTGTCCTTGTTTCTTAACCACTTTTTTTAAAGCTGGCTGAAATTGAGGTCTGGAGTCCCCAGCACAAGAAATATGTAGACTTGTTAGAGCGGATCCAGAGGAGGCCGCAGTGATGATCAGGGTGCTGGAGCACCTCTTCTACAAGCACAGTCTGAGGGAGTTGGGATTGTTCTCTCTGGAGAAGAGAAGGCTCTGAGGAGACCTCGTTGAGCCCTTCCAGTACTTAAGGAGGGCTTTTAAAAAATGAGGAAGAGGAACTTTTCACAAGGACAGAGAGTGATAGGACAAGGGGGAACAGTTTTAAACTAAAGAGAGGAGAGCTTTAGGTATTAGTAAGAAATTCTTTAAGCAGAGGTTGCTGAGGTACTGGAACAGGTTGCTCAGAGAAATTGGTCTCTCTAGATAATTATTTAATAAAATGGGCAACTGTTTAGAGCTGACTAGCTGAAACAATTCAACTCAATGAGATTTTTTTATCCTTTCTACCCAGGAGCTGATTGACATAAAGATGCTGCAGTGTAAGAGGGTTATAAATGGTAAGTATGGCATTTCTTTTGATGATACCTGTAAGCAGTCTCTTTTCTAATTAAGAGGAAAAGTAATTATTTCTCTGAAGCATTTTTGTAGCTGTTATAGTGATGTATCAGTACATATAATCTCACTAAATTTTGTCTAGGGACTTACAGTAAGCTTTTGAAGTGCTACCTTAGAGCTGTCTGCTGCTCTGTAATTTCACACTTTGTTTGTTTGGACTGCAGTAAAGACAGTTTCCAATCATGAATCTTTTTAAATGCTAGCTGTTTGTGACATGATAATATCCTTTTAGTCTACTGCAATAAGGAAGCAACACATACAAAATCTCACTGTCATTCATTTATTAGCTTGAAGTCTGTGGGCTGGACTTAGAATAACATGATTGTCCCTGCAGGTTCTTAAAAAGGTGTCTTTCAGACCTGGCCCTGTCTGAGTGGCATAGAAACTGTTGTTTGTAGTGTCCCTGCTGGGAAACAGAAGTTCCCTACAAATCTCCTCTCTCCTCCTGCCCCTTCCCAAAAATAGAATCATTCATTCTGGCTGAGTCATCACTGGGCTTGTCTTGGTGCTGATGTCCAAGGAAAAGGCTGTGGGGTCATTAGGGAGCACTGTGGGAGGGAAACAGCAATGTGTAAGAAATGTACTGCAAGGACGTACAGGAGGCAGGGTACCGTTAGCTCTGCTGTTTGTGGAAGACTTTGACAGCATTTCATTTATATACAAGTTACATAGTCATATGACTTTTTAAATTTTTACATCAGTATAGAATTTTAATCTGTTTTATCTGTTTCTTATTTCATACAGAAGTACTTGAAACAGTGGACTTCATTGCACCTAATGAAAGAGTTGTTTTCAGAACTTGTGAAAGGGAGAGGCAACGTGTTGTCTTCCAAATGGTAAGAAGCAAAATACTCTTCTAACAACATAGTTAGATGTGGTAGTGCTGGTGACATGTTGATGTCAGTCTAAAGCAGCTCTCTGTATTGCAGACTGTCCATTTCTTGGTGTTTCAGGGGCAGGTAAAGCTTCACATCAAATGTGCTGCAGAATTTCTAAGCTGTTGGTACAAATCAAGATGCCACACTGTAAGCTCTCCTACAGGTGTTTTCAGAAGAGGTGATTAACATGAACTCTGTGCTCTCTGACAGCAGCTTGTTTTTGTAATAGGTATCTTAGATATATTTCCAAACTTGTGGATGCCAAAAAGAAATTGTGCTGATGTCCGATCACACGTTGAAGTTTTGCAGTGTCCTGTAAACAGCCTCGCTGGAAAGACTGAAAGAAATGGCATTGTTTAGTATAGATAAGAGAGGATTAATGTGTGCCTTAGCGTTGCACAAATGGATTAAAGATACTCTCTCTACTGAAGAGAAAAAGACAGTAATTTGCTCTTAGAGACCACTCTGCGTAGGACAAGAGACGGTGGGCTTGGAGGAAGGGAGAAGCATGAGTGGACTGCATTAGATACTGAAAAGACCTTTCTCAGTGGTAGTGTAGCCCTGAAATAGGTTGCTTGTAGAGGCTGTAGAATTGTTATTAGTGGAGCTTCTTAAGAACATTGAAATATCTGTTGCTGAGGAACTAAGAACTTTTGGTATTGCTGTAGGTAAAGAGGGCAGACAGACCTCTGTGGATCCTTTTTTGTGTCACCTTTTATCATCCAGTGGCTGACTCCAGTACATGCTTTAGGTAAATGTGTTAAGTATCCAGTGTGCCTCTGAGTGGGGCTCTGTCTATACTAGATGTTCAGAACAAATATAGTTGAACACGTGCAAGTAAGCACCTTTCATTTTATTAATTTGATGATATTTTGTAATTATAAATCCTCTTCTTTTACCAACAGGGTTCAGCAGATGCTGAAAGAGCCTTGGCAGTAGCTAAGCTTGTGTAAGTCATCTTCTCTCACCCCCTCCCCACCACGGCTTTGTCCAGGTTTTTTTGTACAGAGGAATTATTGTAGAAGACAGTTTTCTATGATTGAGAGGATCAAGGCAGCTCTTGATAGAACCAGGAAAAGTTCATCTGTGTAAATTCGGTACTGGGATTGATGGCTTTTTGGTAGTGCAAGTGTGCCCTTGATCTCTCCAATATGAATTTCCCTGGGTATTGCACAGCTGCAAGACCAATATGCCTGAAAATGTCTCTTACTGTTTGTGGTTTAAAGCCTCCAATAATGTACTGTGCAGAAATGAAAAGTGGCTCTCAAAAAGGTGGTTTTAAGCCTCCATTTAAATAGATGGAAGTTTCAATAGGACTTGCTGTAGTGATTGTGGTGAATTTAGTGGTGGATATGCTTTATATATGATCAAGTATATATAAGGTATTTAAGATGAGTATTTGCAGCTTCTGCACAGCACTGGTTATTGAAACATGGGGACAATCTGATCTTCAGACCACCATTAAGATTTATATATTTAACTTAAATAAGTGGGAAGCTAAAAATTCTAAAGTTCAAATAAACTTTACCTTAAGTTCTCATTTAAGCCTTAATGATGATGGAACAAATTACCTGGAAAGATAGCTGTTTCTTGATTCTTTTTCTAATATGCTAAAAAATAGTTTAATTTTTCCCTTCTGTTTCAGAGAGAGTGATGTGGCTGGTATTGATATCAACATGGGATGCCCAAAAGAATATTCTACTAAGGCAAGTGGATTTTGATTACTCTTAAATGAGCCTTTTCTGTCTGGAGGTATGGAGTGTGGAATACGTGGTCTGGTTTTCAAATTCAAGCAATAAAATTTTGATCCAGAGAAGAGTTGAATTTAATTTTTTGTAATAAACGGAACACTCTAGAAAGTGTCATGGTCCTAATACAGTAAAATAACATAGGCTGTTAGAAAATTAAATTCTTAAAGGCTAGATAAAATGAAGTATTTGTTTAGGGTTTTTTAATGTTTTTCTGAGGTCATTAATTTGTTGGGTGAGTGAAATAAGTTCTGCATCGCCTTAATAAAAATTGAAATCACAGTTTGTCGTCTGAGCAAATAGATGGCAAAAAACAGTCACAGCTTAGTAATGCTGAATTCAATTATTTGTCAGTTTTAAGTGGGAGGACAGTGGATCAGTTACAACCTGATTTTAATTTTTTTTGTAGTAAAGCACATGCAGCTCTAAATTAGTCCTGTATCTGTGGCTGAAACAGAGCATTGCAAGTGGTTGTTAGGGCTATTAAGCCACTTGGTGTAGAGCTAAAGGATCAATAAATCGGACCATGACGCTCTGTTTTGATGTCAAATGCTCCACAGAACCATCATTAAGAACAAAACATTAAAATACCCATCTTGTACTAGGGTGAAAGATCAAAAGTTCAACTCCTGGTGAATGGTTATTCTCTGACAATAGTTCTGGGTCAAAAAAGTTTGTACAAAAAAGTTGTTGGCCTCTGCATCTATGTACTCAGATGAAATAGTACAGGAAGAACAGCTAAAATATTAAATTGTTCATAATTATGTTAAATGTTCATTATTTCTGTTCAATACAGGCACTTAATTTGTCTTAGTCTCTTTTTTTAAATGTAGTGTGTGGACAGAAACTACTGACATAAAGACCTCAAATGTAGTGTGTTATGTTAAAACAGTAAATCTGTTCAGCTGTCACTTAATGAGGGGAAACTGGATGATTGTATTTGCTAAAAATAGCTTTTTGAAATCCTGTCCGCTCCATAAAGTAATAAGAGCAAGGTGATGCCCTGAATTACTGCTTAATTATTCTGATACAGGTCTAGGAAATGTTGCACCAAAGTGTTCACTAGTGCTCCTGTATTTTAAATTTTGCCATTTTTTACTTGATATAACATTGTGCTTTTGTTGTGGTCTGCTTTTAGGCAAAATAATTGAGTTGAAAAATATGTTTGCCTAGTGCATAACAGCTTCTGTCTATTTTCCCAGGGAGGTATGGGAGCAGCACTGCTGTCTGATCCTGACAAAATAGAGTCTGTAAGTATCACCTGGTGGGGTTTGAGCTGCCTTGGAAAAAACTGTACATTGTGCTCTACTGGCAGCAGGAATGTGTTGCATAAATGACAAATTTTTAATAGCTAGGGTGGAATACTCAGTTTAGGACATTGGAATTAAGGTTATAAATAAATATTCCTGATTTAGTTCTCGTTGCCATTGTCTGGACTATACAATTGCTACCTTCTTCCTTTCCAGTTTAAAAACTTTCAGTGTGGTGCTGTATTTGCAAGTTTTACATGTCTATGCATGTAATTTGAAATTATCAGAGTTCACTGGTCACCTCATATTAAAAGCAGTGTTGAAACTCCAGCAGCAGTTAATTGCTCTCTAAAAATCCAATTGAAATCAACAAAGAAGTGGAAGTAAAAATGTCTTGGACCAGAAATAGGTTTGTGTATCTACTGGATAAAATTGTATATTCAGTTGCAGACTGCATATGTCTGTCTAGCATGTAAGATTCTTTGTAGAAGAATAGTAAACTGTTACATTATTCTACCTTATCTTCAGGAGAGAAAGGAGAAGAGCTTTAGTAATGTCACTGTTGTGATCAGGTTTTTGTCTTTTTTTTTTTTTTTTCCCAGATATTGACCACCCTTGTTAAAGGAATTTGTAAACCAGTAACCTGCAAAATCCGCATTTTGCCCTCAGTAAGAACATAAATCATTGTGCTGAAGTGTTGAGCTGTTGTTTCTCTGATTTACTATCAGTTAGAATACATTGTGTTCTGGTATGTTGGCGTTGTAGGCCTGTTGCTGTGAAATAACGCTTGGAAGTACAATTTCTGTTTGGAATGCTGTCCCAGCCTAAAGGGTTATCTGACCTGCAGGTGCACAGCGACTGTGCTTGTGGGCTTGTCAGATTCCATGATAGGCAAGGGTACAGAGGCTTTTATCCTCTGAATTTCTCAACTAAGTCATTTTTATGTCATAGAGGTATAAAAAGGTGTAGGACACCACCCCTCAAGCAGCCAGTAGATGCTGTTAATTCCTGTTTTTCACATGGGTTAGCCAATAGATGATTGTTTTCTGTTCTTTCAGACTAATTTTTCTTCCAAACTGTTTTCCTGTTCTTGCATTTAGAACAGCCAATGAAGTTACAGGGTCGGTTTTTTTCAGGACCTTTTTCCAGACTTTTTTTACAGCTGATGTAGCTTCCTTACTGCTTTTTTTTTGCAGATGAATTCTCTACATATTTTTAAACCTCCAAGAAATGATGGGCCTTCTCTCTTAAAGACTGATTGTTTTGCAATTGGGTATTTAATGACCTGCCTAGATACTATGATTGCATATGACCTAAATATCTCAGTAAATGGATGAACTGTACCTGAGCCAGCTTTGTTCAAAAGTCATTTATGTGTTGGGATAAACAAATGAAGCTTGTGTGAAAAGAATCAGTAACCCAGTCTAAGATAATTTTGGTTCTGGAGTACTAAATCAGAGAACTGGCACCTTTCCTTTTTATTTTCTACAACTATCCTAGAGCCTCTTCCTTTTTGTTTCAAGCTGGTTTTGCATGATGTCATCTATCAGAACAGCAGGTGAGCTTCTGTCTCTGTGTCCCTGCCAGCTGGGGCATGTTGCAGTTTTCAGACTGAATCTGATGTGTTTGGGATGAGCCACAGATATTCCTCCAGCTTTTGAAAGGAAAATTCACCTTATCTTTTTTCATTCTCTCTTTCCCTGAAGCTGCGTAAGACAGGCTAGTGCAGCAGTGTGTCAATTTTGTTTCTGCCTTTTAAGAGCATCTTACCTCTTTGAAGATATACTGGGCCTTTTGATTCACTGGGCATGTATGAATATCCGTAGAATTTTTTAGATGCTGGTTAACATTTTTAAGACACATCTGAGAGGAATATTTATAGTTGTGTGATTGCATGTTGTGTTGATTTCAGAAGGCCTCCTCTTACTGAAAAGCATTTTAATTACAATTTACAGAGTAGTCATCAGAGTGGAGTTGCTAATCAAGTGTTCCAATCATTTTCAATTGACAATCTGAAAACCTGTCGGAAAATATTCTCCTGCTACAGAGTATTATGTTACCTGGTTTGAGAAAGTTTGCAGTCTATAGTTTCAAGGAAGCGTTGAAAATGGATTCTTATTTTTGCCATAGCATGTAGTTCTTTAATTGAAGTATATATTAATATGTGTTGGGCTTTATTGATGAAACACAGGAATCACATGGTCACATGATAGTTACTCCTTTTGCTTTGAATTAAAATCATGTCAGTCTGTCTTATCCCTCAGGTTGAGGATACTGTGAATCTGGTGAAGAGAATAGAAAAAACTGGCATTGCTGCCATTGCAGTCCATGGAAGGTAAATTGATTTTAGACAAGAAAGACTTAGATTTTTTTAGTCTGTTGATGAATGGAGCACAGTGTGATATGACTGATATGAGTTTACTCTAAATGTAATATGTGGTTCTGATTTCAACTGTTAACTGAATTGGTGTTCTAGAAAATCAAGCCGGTATTTAGGGAATGGAACTGCTTGCTGCTCTTTTCCTAAATATTTGTTCTCAAAGACCAAATAGAACTAAAATTGTCTTGTGTGCTTTGTACCTAAAAAAATCAAATATATAAAATAAATAAGCTGAAACAAGTATATCCCCATAATCCTTGTGTCATGTCTGCTGTGATTTAGAGACCTATAAATTCCACAGGAAATCCTTGGTCTTGTCTTTTTTTTTTTTCTTTGTTGGAAAGGAAGAAGGAGGAGAGGCCTCAGCACCCTGTCCACTGTGATGTGATCAAGGCCATATCTGAAGCAGTCTCCATTCCAGTAATAGCAAAGTAAGTTGGACTAATTAGCTTATTATGATCAGATGCCTGTACCGAAATTAAGATTTGCAAGTGCAGGAAAAAGAACCACAATTAGTTATATTGCTGTTGTTAATTTTTAGTGGAGGATCTCATGACTTCATCAAAGAATATGCAGACATTCAGACCTTCCAGAAAGCAACAGCTGCCTCATCAGTCATGATTGCTCGTGCTGCCATGTGGAACCCCTCTATCTTCAGAAAAGAGGGGTTTTGCCCCTTGAAGGATGTCATGCAAGATTACATCAAATATGTATGGTTTATTTAAGATCTTACTTGTAATTAACATTGTTTAAAATTGTTAATCCAAATATTTCTGAAGTATCTTAATTCCTCTTCGTTTCAAAGACTTGGTTCTAAGGATATTTTAACATAGTGCGTGTGACATGAGTCTTGCAGTCAACCACTGCTCCCTCTGTTTGATTTTGTTCAGGAAAAAAATATTCAGAAATCGGTATTCAGGAGACATGCTTTTTAGCCCTAGTTTCTTGGGAACGTTTATGAGGCTACAGGGCTATCTGAAAATGTCAAGAAATTTAAAAATATGTAGTCCAGCTCTTTTAAGTCACAGCTGTACAAATTGAACAGAATATTATGTACAGCATTGAATATACAATATTGAACAGAAAAGTGAATGAATAGTAAATTCTCAGTTGCTCCTAGATTCATTTTTTAGAAACTAATTACTTTTCACAAATACTGTCCAGAAGTATTCACAGCAGGGAAGCAAAGGGAATGATTTGCCAATAAAGTAATGCTGTATTGTAGTCCCGTAGCTCCATTAAGTCATCTAATATATAAAGTTTTATCCATTATTCAGAAGACAAAATTTTAATGACATAATAGGAAATTAGTCAGAAATCTGTAACTTTGATCATGTCATCAATTCAAAAAAATTTTTTTAATTTGAGCTTGCTATTAACCAGTTACTTACTAAAATATGAGTGCCTTGCTAGTCAGTGATGTAAACTGGTCAACTCTTTCTTCAGAAGTATATGAGTCAGTTGAACTTTAGTTCGTGAAGTCACGCCAAAATAATCAGATTAAAGTCACATTCATGGGTAGTGTTGAATATGTTATTGAGGAAACTGCACCGTGGTTTGCCTTTCAGAAATGATTTTTAAAGTCATCAAGAGACCATGCGCAGTATATAAGGTAAATTTGTTTGGTGTGTTTTTAAATTCTTTGTCTCTTTCCATCAGGCAGTGAGATATGATAATCATTACACCAACACTAAATACTGTCTGTGTCAGATGTTAAGGGAACAGTTGGAAACTACTCAGGGTAAGAAGCTGCACGCTGCACAGTCCACACAGGAGATCTGGTAAGCATGGACTTCAGAAAAGGAATTGTGCTCTGCCAAACTGGCACACCACTTCTCTGTCTAGCACTGCCTGGCATTTCACAACATCAGAAGTTGTGAAAACCGCAAAAACAACCCCAAAAAAATCCAGATAGGGAGATGTGAAATAACATAGTAACCTTTTCCAGGTTTCCTCCATGCTCAGATGATAAATCTTTAACCCTAAAACTCTCTATACTCAGCACACTAATCTGAGTGGTGCTTCACTGAGTGACAGGCATTTATCCAGTATTTGCATGAAGTGATTAAAAAAAATTTCAGCTTGTCTGAAATTTTGTGGAGCTTGTCTTCTTCCAAGGATATTTATTTGATTTACCTTTCCCTCTTGCATGTGGGGTTTTTAATGTTACTGGAATATTTGTAACATATTTGTTTTAAAATGAACACTTACAAACTCATGTATCAGGCTTTTGTGGTTGTATGGTACTTAAATGTATTTTTTTGTGCTGCTTTTCATACCTGAAATATCCTAATGATGACAATCTTTTTGAGGCAATATAGTAGCTTTAAAGAGTGCACATCCTGCACATCTGAAACAGACTGGATGAAATTTCTCAGAGGGAGAGACAGAAATGGAAGAAGGAAAATTTTGAGAGAAACCATAAAATAGGCAGGTGATTAAAGAGTTTGCACAGAATTAGGGGAATTCAGGTTTGGACCCATCTCAAACTGAACAAAATAAAGTTCTGAGCTTGCATGTGTCATATCTATGTTGTGTGTTATAATTATCCTCCTGGTGGAAGGGAGGGGAAGAGTCTCCTTGTTTTTATAAAGTAAACAGTCTGAAACTGTTTGATATCTAATGTGTATAAAAACGGATAGAAATGTTGAAAGCATGAAATATTTTGCAAAATAATTTAATGGTTTCTAGCAAACCCTAATCAGCATTCTGTTCATGTTCAAAATGAATGGAAATGGCTGCAATCCCTTTTCCAGTTTATTGCCTTTTACCAGTTTTGGCTTTCTATAAATACTTCTGTCTATGATGATTAAATTAGAGTACAATGAAGGGAATTTGTATTGCATATATAAAGGCAGCTAGGCTTCATTATTCTTAAAGGAGCAGTGGAATCCATGAACAACATTTAAGCTTTGCAAGTTACTTTTCACTTTGGCAATGTAAAGAATTTAACACATTTTAGTATGGTAGCAGACTATCTATTTTGATTATAGATTTCAAGTTTAGGAAAAAAGATATAGTATAGATTGAAACTGAAACAATCTTTTGCAACTTCAATTAAGTCTTAGCCAAAAGGATGGTGGTGTTCTCTGCTGCATGAACAGTAAAGCATAGTATGTAAATAAATATTGTAAAGTAAGAGTTTTACACAGGAAATTAGAAGTGCCACAGTTCATACACATAAACACTGGATAGAGATCTAGTGTAAAACTTTGGGGTTTGTGTGCTGTGCCTGACAATTCTTTAGGGGCTTTCAAAATTGAATTTTCTCTGTTTTTCCACCTGTCATGCGATACCAGCTTTAAAATAGGCTAAAGCAATGTGTGTTCAGGAGAGGGGGACAGAGAGAGCCATTTGAAAATTTATGAAACTGCTTTCTGCCAGCAAACTCGGTCTTTTAACCCCTGTTCTGAACAGCCTGTTTCATGTCCAAATAACTGAGGAACATTCCGTTTTTTAAAATGCACCAGTTTACTTTCAGACAAAAATGGTGCATAATTCTGCTGTCTCCTGGTGGTGAGGACGGGTTACAGCCATTTGAGCTTTACCTCATTGCTGAATGCAAGAGAACAGCCTGCTGCTCTTCCCACAAAACATTTACATAGCAGTACATAATAAATTGCCTTCCTTTAGAAGCATAAGTTAGTATTGTTCAGCTCCATTGCTTTTTTGCTTGGAGCGTTGGAGGTGGCTTAGTGGGCGGAATTCATTTTGTCATTGAACAGCCCCATATCAACCAGCATCCTCATAACAGAAAGTAAAAGTTTCTTTTATACTGCAGGTTTTATTGCCATTGTCATCTGCAGAAAATCAAGAGTCTCAGTTTTTCAGAGTAGATCCAGCCTGCCATGGATCTGAAGTTTAAAAGGATTTGAGGCTTTTGCCTTCGGCTAAAATCCTGGTTGCTCCTTCTCTTTATCTGGGTTTGTGAATAATACTCTGAAGTCAGAAAATCTGAGATTTTGAGGGTTTTGGATGCTATAGTGTTTACTGCTTATCGTATTTTTAATTACTATAATTAGAAGAAGAATCTATTTCCTACTTTTGGTTCGTACTGCCCTTGTGGAGCTGATGCACCAGGAGTCACTCTGAGATGTTCATTTGCTGATTCATCCAGCTGCGAGTTATTAAATGAGCTAATAATTTGAACATTGCAGGACCTGTATGTCTGACTGATTCTGCCTGGACTTCCAGGCTACAAATTGCATCTGTAGTGCTGGAAGTCAGAACATTCTTTTTCTACTTGTAGCTCAACAATGTCTGGTTAGAATTGAAAGAGAAACAATATAGTGTCACTGTGCAGAATACAGCCACACTTCCAGTTCATTCTCTGTACTCTTAACATGTACTGTAAACACAACTGATTTCTATACTTACTTTCTCTGTCATAATGTGATACAAAAATCTATAAACTGATCTGTAATACAAAGGAATTCTGTTTGAATAGTGAAGTCTTTGAAATGGGTGACTTCTATGAAGAAACAACAACTATTTTTGAAGCAAAGAAAACGTCTTTAGAAACCAAGACACAAGACGAAGATGACCAAATGGAAGATCCAGATGTAATAAAAATGGCTGTTAGATTTGACAAGTAAGCATGCAAATCAAGTTGTTCACTATCTTGCATCTCTGAATAATAACTGAGGTTGACAGTGTCTTAGTAGTTTTTTGAAAATGGTGATTTGCAAAACAGCACTTACTGAGTGAATTCCTATGAAGCAGTATCTCTTCTCTAGCTGTATTACTGCAGGATGTAAATGTTTGGGAAGAATTAATAGAAAACTTTAGATTTTATTTTAGATGTTTTGTCACTCCTATTACTTGAGTTATCTAATGAGGAAGAAGCATCTTTTTCGTAATTTGAGCTGTAAAATTAAACCTCAGATAACTGGTAGAAGTAATGCAATAAGAAGCAGTGTTTTTTTTTAAATAGAACTTTGTGCACAGTTGTTGACCACAAATTTTTCTGTCTAGGCGAGAATATCCACCGCAGATCACTCCAAAAATGTATCTTCTGGAATGGTGTAGGAAAGAAAAGCATCCTCAGCCTGTGTATGAAACTGTGAGTCGATGAAAAACCCTTTCAAACCTCTTCCTCTGCCTTGTACATGAAATTAAGTATTTTAGGACTCAAGGCAGTGAGAAATTCTGCTTCCCAGTCTGATGTAGCTCTTTCAGAAAGCAGCTGCAGAAGTGGTAATACACATAGGGATGAAAACAGCAGCTTATTTTATTAGAAAATAATTAAAAGTCAGACCTTCAGTCTGCTTTGATTCATATGTGATAAGAAGTTTCTGTAACTTCTTGGTCATTATATAGGAGCCCATGACTGACTTTCTTTTACTACTTCTGTGAAGTAAAGAGTTAAGTCTTGGAATGTTTTCTCTGTTGCTGCACACTGTTACAGATAGGAACTGCATGGGACAGGATCACCTGTTTGGTTAGAAGGGGACATTATTTGATTATTTCTTATTTTTGTAAAGCAAAAATACTTGCAGCTTGGACAATTTCTTATTTTTTTAATGTTAAGTAGGTACGGTTAAATTTGTGAATTGGAGTGAAGTTATGTTACTTGTTATTCTTGTCTTTTTACCTATGAAGGAATGTTGATGGTGGTGTTTCTTATGTAAATTACATGACTGGTTTTTGACAGCCCCTTCCCTTTTAATTCTTTTTTTTTCTACAGGTTCAAAGACCACTGGATAGATTATTCTGTTCAGTAGTGACAGTAGCTGAGCGAAAATACCGATCAACTCTGTGGTAAGCCATCCTTAATGGTTTTTTCAGCTGGATTTTTGTTTCTGAAATGTTGCTTAAAAACTTGCATTAAAAGGGTACTCCAGTTTATTCCAGTTGACTTTGATAAAGGTCAGCTAAAAGCTACCTCCTAAAGCTACCTCTAGGAGGGAGAAAGGATTAAAAATTTCTGAAAATTGGGTGTGACAAGAGGAAGTAAGCACTGGCATAATCAAGTAAACAGTTACAGATTTTAATTCACTTTGCGTTAGTCCACAAGTTGTGTCGGAAGGAGAGCAAATAGGTGACCCAGTTCCGTTGTGTATGGGATGAGTTCAGAAAGACGCCAAGGGAGGCAGAGGGGAATGCTGGAGGAGGTTATGTCTTCAGCCACTACAGCAGATCCATTCCCAATAAGAAGTCAGGACTAAGTGTGTATAGCCAGTGAAGCAGAGGACAGTGCAATCAATTCTTGGAGATCACAGTTAATTAGCAGCTACATCCAGGGCTGCTCTAAAGTTTCACCATGGTATTTGATACAATCATCTATTAATACCGGAGTTGACTTGAGGCATTTGCACCTAAGTGGATCTTAATTTAACTGCAAAGCTAGAGCTTAGCATTGAACATTTTAAACAGGACAAGTGCACGCAACTGCTTTGCAGCCTGCCTATTGAACACTTTAGGAAGTTATATGATATGAAATTTTAAGAAGAAAATGTTTTCAAATACTGACTTTCACAAAAGTGTGATGTGCAGTCTCTCTCGGGAATTACAGAATTTTTGTTATTATGGAACAGTTCCTGCTTTTGTCAGCGTCAAGGAACTTGTACACCTGCCAGAGAGTATACTTAAGCCTGAGCCTCTTTCAAGAAAAGTGATCCTTCATAACTCAGTTTTGTTTAGTGATCAGATTTGTAGAAGTTACCTTTCTGAGGATTGTGACCAGCCAAACACACCTTGACTTTGTACCTTTGAAATGAAGAGTGTTTGAGAGACAAGACCTGATAGAGACAGATTTTCCAGGAATATCGCATCAGGAGTGATGCATCAACACTTGACCCCTTGCAGGATTGAAATAATTTCTGAACTGACCTGTTTTGTTCCTGTGCTGTGAGATGGCTACAAATGCTGGTTGTTTCATGATGTTGCATCAGAGACAGGAAATTGTCTCTTGGCAGTGTAGAGACCTCTATTTCCACTTTTACGTGTGCTCTGTCTGCTTGCTCTTCAGGGACAAGTCCAAGAAGCTGGCAGAACAGGCTGCAGCTATTGTCTGTCTGAGAACACTGGGTGTCCCAGAGGGAAAGCTCTGTGAGGGAGAAAATCACCTGATTAACAAACGCAAGAGGCAAGAGCAGGAGTGCTTGATTAACAGAGACCATGGAGAAGATCTTGCTGAGCCTTCCCATAAAAAAGCCAATTTTATTGAAGAAACTTCTGACATGAATGTGCCGAAGATGCCACGATAGCATGAAAATTAGAGGTTTCATGCCTATGCAGCTACAAATGAGCTCCTGTTTGTATATCTTGCTGTTCACATTTCATTTGGATTTTCTCAGAGACAGATAAATTTCCCAGTTGTGAAAAATGCCACTGAGATGTTTACTGTTCACCACTCACTGTCCCTATGGTGCCTTTCCGATGATAATTAGGAACTTGATTTTAAAGAACATGGAGAAGATAATCCCAAATAATAAATTTTTTTAAAATATCAGGTATTTTCAAAGCAATTTTGTCATTGGTTTTATTACTTGTTTTTTATTTTTAAGAAGTCTACAGTGTGCTGGTAAGAGATGTATTAATACATCATCCACAAGCAGAGGAATTCCCTATGGAACTGTGTAGTTAATCATCAATGTAGGAAAATACTAATAGCAAAGTAGACATGGTTGTGTCAACTGAATTTTATGCATGTCTTGCAAGCTTTGTTTACACCACTCATGTATCAAGTAAAAGTTTTTTGCAGAGAGAAGGACGTAAAAATTGTAAGACAAGCATTAAAATAACATTCTTCTGTGATAATTTCTACTACATTTTACCCTTCAGAAATACGACAGTAGAATTAACCATCCTTTCCTGGTCTTAGGTATTAACAGTTGTGTCTTTCCGGTAAGGAACTGGAGCCAAGCCTGGTAGCAGTGGCTTTGTTGAATGAAGGGGCTTTGAGCTGTTTTTTTCTTTTGAACTTGAAAGTCCTCGTAAATGTCTACAAGTAGATTACATGCAAAAATGGCCATCCAAATATGGCTTTGTATGTTCTTGAAACGTGACCTTGTTTTTCTCAGTAATCAGCTGTTGGTGATACAGGGGGTCTCGATCAAAGGCCCATGTTCTCTTCTTTGTTTTCCATCATCACAACTTCCTATTAAAGTAAACTGTAAGTGAATGCTTTATGCCAAGAGAGGATACAGACCCTGTCTGATTCATGGCAACTCAGCTGAGCTTGTCTGATTTAGAGTTCCGAATCCTCAAAAGAATGCCAAAAGAATTCAGAGATTTCTGTTATTAACAGTTTATTGAAATGGTGGTTTAGTTTCCCTCAACAGTGTGAGGGCTCCTGAGATTATCAGCTCTGGTCTGAAAACAAAATGATGGGGATGTATCATGCCATGACCTCTAAAGTACTTTGTATAAAGAATGTACAAGATATAATTCATTTGGTTGTAATTCATAAAGAATCTTCCTATTTAAAGATTTGCTTCTTTTCCTCAAGTCATAGTGCCAAATTAAACCATTCTTTTAAAAAGGAAGAACAATATCTCATCAGATAATATTCAGGGTTGGGAAGTTAAAATGTCTGCTGTTTAGATTAGAATAATTTACAGTAAATCTATACGTCTAGGAAGAAGGAGTTTTCTTGTTCAATTTGTACATTAAAGTAAATGCACTTAAATATATTTACATTTGATATCATTGTAGTGCTACAATTTACTCTGAAGTGCTAAAACAATTTGCAGTAATAATCAGAAATTTCAGAAGTAGCCCTTTTCCTATTATAACTTCTATCTGGATATCTTACTTTTGTCAGAACTATTTGGAGCCATAATAATAAAGAAAAAGTCATTTTTAGGTCCCGTTAACAATGTAGTTTGCAAGGTCTAATGTAATAGAATCATGGAACATTTGAGTGTGGAAAGGACCTCTGGAGATTGTCTGGTCCAAACCCCCTGCTCAAAGCAGGGTGAACTCGGACAGGTTTCCTAGGACTGTGTCTAACTGAGTTTTGCACATCTTCAAGGATTGAGACTCCACAACCTTTCTTGGCAACCTGTTCCAGTGTTTGAGCACCCTTAAGGTAAGCAAAAGTGGGTTTTTTTTCTTTTTCCTACATGGAATAGCCTATGTTTCAATTTGTGCCCATTGCCTCTTGTCCTGCCACATAGAAGGATCTGGCTTAGTCTCTTGTCATTATTGTCTGTTTAAAAGGGAAATTGAATCTTTGGGTAATACAGATGGCAGTGTTTAAGTACAGTGTGGACTTGTATGGCAGCAATTACTGTGGATCAGTGGAAGTTACACTGGACTGGGATGAGTTTATAGATAAGTCAGGCATGAGAAGCATGTTATTTCTCTTTTGACTCAGAAAAAACCCAAAAAAATTACTCAAGAGAAAGTGTGCCACTGCTGACTTGAATTTCTTACAGAAGTGAGATAGGATTGTTCAGTTTAGGAACCAAGGCCTCCATAACAGTATTTGTACCTTGGGGGTTTTTATTTCTGTTATTTTGCCATGTGATGTGGATGTGCATCCTCCTGCCTCCTTAGTCACAGCCTGTGCAGACTTATCATATTGCTTCCTTCCAGCCGGTGACTCCGTGCAATTCAGAGCTCAGGTTTGTGGTGAGAAGTGGATGTTCCAGTGCTGCTTGAGGAGGTGTAAATCTTGGGTTCATTTGAACAGCTGAGCAGATTCCTGCAGGATGCTGTCAAAAATTCTCGTGCAACTGTAGCTGAAGATAGATACCTTAACAAAGGTTGTATGAGTTGCCTGGAGGTGCTTTACTAAATGTCTTATATTACAGAATGTGTGTCTTGGCTTGGTTGATGGAGAGAGTTGGATAATACTGGCTGCATAGTTTGCTATGAGTGAAACAAATACTATGTACACACCAGTCTGCAAAGTGTGTATGTTAAATCAAGTGGGTGCTAGAAGTTGGGAGGGATGTTTCTGTTTTCTATTAATGCATATTTTCAAATCCTTCCTGAAATTATTACATGGTTGCCAGTGTTACCCTTACTCCTCCCAGCTCTCAGCACTGGTTGTACACATTAACGGGCTTGTCTGTGCTGTGGTTATAGATAGGCCAAACAGAGCCTGTGAAAATGAGAGTGAGGAGTCACTCTGTTGGAATGAGCTTTTAATGCTAAATATAGAAGGGCTGTAATTCTGTCAAATGGCTAGAAAGTGTAACATTTGACACCTTTGATCAGTTTCAGAAAGAACCAAAGAAAAGTTGCACTTGTGTAAATATGTATGTGTATGGCAGAATGGTGTGATTTAATGACTTTGTTACATACTTTCATTCCTTGTAACTCTGTTACAACTAATGTGCGACAACTTACCCTATTTTGATCATTCAATTCATCCTAACCAGTTCTACAGATAGGATAATTGTATTTATCATGTGTGTTCTCTTCTCAGCACTGGTGTTAAAGTAATTACTTCAGTGACCAGTGCTCTCCTCCTAGAAATCATTCCATGCACATTGCTTTTAAAGAGCAAACTACACTGGTTACTCTGTGTGGATTTCTCCCGTGCTTCTCTTCCCTGCTGTACCTTCCAGAAACAGAAGGTGGCAGTTTTTTTTGTTTTCAGAAAAATACGCTGACTTCTGCAGTATTTAACAATCCAGCCACTGCACTTCTGCATTCTTGCATAGGGTGGCAATTGAGACCACAGCTGGGGTGGAGGATATTTAGCTTTCTCAGAAACCTTTTCTTTTCTTTTTAATTTTAATGTGGTGTGAATATGATACTTGGTCAATACCGATGAAAGCTGTGCTCTATTTTAAGTATTTGCTTAGTGAAAATGTTTCACTATTAATCCTATGGAACTCTGTGAAGCAGCTGGAGGGTTTTTTGTCCCAGGGGTACCATCAGCCAACAAAAAAGCAGTTGTATTTTTTTACTTGATAGTGATGCTGCAGAGAGTATTTGTAATGATACCTGCCAAAGTGTGGTCCATGGGTATGAGGAGAATTGTAACTTGTCCTCCCTGTATTCTGCTTACTAGAAACGTGAATGGGAATGCAGAGATATTTTTACCAGCCTTTAGCGTGGATGCACTCACTGTGGGTCTACCTCCAGGGCCTTGCTGGCTGGAATGCTTTTTGGAATGTCCCAGGCTCTGAGCCCAACCCCGCCCTGGAACGTGAGGTTAAATATTGGCGGTACAAATACAGAGTTTGAATATCAAAATCCTAGAGTTCCCCAGCACTGCAGTTTCAGAAACTGGCAAGTGAGCCACATGTCAGCTCAGCTGCTCTCCAATTCAAAGAATAAGCATGCCTTGGGTTGCTGGGGAAGGAGGGGGAGGTGGGGTGGTTTTTGTTTTGGTTTTCACTTACCCGTTATGACACGCAGAAGAACGTGCTTTTCAAACACGTCAACTGGCAAGACTGTGAGAGGTCCCAGACAGGTGTTAGCTGGAAAGCAGTCTTCATTCAGAAAAGCATTTTACTGCCATTCTTTAATCAAACCTAGGAGCTCAACATAATGGGAGCTGTTGCCTTATTAAGCAGGAGCCTGCTTATATTTGGACTCCGAGTCAAGGAGTGATGAGATGGCCTGTAAGGCTTAAGTTCCATCTGTACCACAGTGCAGGAGGCCGACGCTTGAGGCTTTGAGTCAGAGGTGCTGATGACAAAGCTGATGAAAAACATTAAAAGCTAAACATGAAAAGCAGGCCTTTGGTGAGGAGGGAGTGCATCATGTATTGTTAAAAAACAGTTGCCTAGGTCAGCTAAGGAGAAGAACTGCTGAGCTCCAGGGGGAGTCTGGTTCAGTCACCCGTATTCCAAGGAGCTCTAACCTCAATGGGCTTTGTGAGAGGAGGCTTAAAGTATGCCTCACTTGTGGTGTTCACTTAGCTCCCAAATGAAACTGTGTTGCAGGAGCTAATGTGAATCAGCTGTTAAACATCTATTAGTTAAACAAATAAATACTTTTCCCTTGCCCTGGTATGGTGGGAGAGTCTCTGTCTTCTGTTTTTAGAAAATTACTGTCTGAGAGATATCCTCTTGTGAGAGTTTACAGAGCACTGTAGTACAAATCTGATACTTTACTCATTTTAACTTAATTTTCCTTGATAAACTCCATACGTTTGTTAATGCTTCAGCATGTCATTGTGTTTGACATGAAAATTTCCTGTTCAACTGCCTTTAAAAATTATTGCTTGGTGATTGGAACCAATGGATATAATCTATGTATAGTTGTGAACATGGATTTTTTTATTAGTATTCCGTTGCATAGAGCTGACAGAACCGGCTTTGAATACAGATCTTCAACCTGCTTTTTAGCTGGTTTGAAACGGTATAAACATATTCCCTTTTCTAATGGAGTTTTTTGTTGACTTGCAGGCTTCTCAGTGCAGTGTTAGGCTGCCGTGCATGCCGGTGCACTTGCCACTGCCTGTGCACAGGTGTTAGTGTGGATTGTCAGCAGCTGGTCATGGGCCTTTGTGTTAAACTTCTTAAACAGAAACTGATAAAGTGGTTTCCCTCATTGTGGTCAAAGAAAAGTGAGCGTTATAAAGATATTTAACTAAAGCTAGTATGTTTTTACCTTTTCTCATCTCAAATGTTGGAAAAGATTATCTTTTTGAGTTAAAAAAAGTCAAGCTCTAATCGAACTTCATTGTGAAGTTTCTCAGTGACTTACCTGGTTTGATTCAATATGTGCTTATTTACTTAAGAAATGGACTACTGCAGTTTTCTTCAAGTTTTTCAGGCAGCAAAAGCTTTTTTTTTTAGAGGGGGGGTAGTAATTTATTGTTTCATTAGCTCTCTGAATTGCTATAAAATTTAAAGCAAACTTTCGAGCCATCTGTGTATCTGTTCTAGTTACATACTCATAATAAATCCCAGGCAACAAAAAGCTTAAAAGCTGAAACCATTGTTTTCTTTTGTGCTAAAACAGAGCTAAATCCTGGACACCAGACAGAACACAAGTAAACATGTGTGGGTAGAGCTACCTATACAAGCCACAAAACCCATGAGATCTGAAGAGTGTTGAAAACAATACGGGGCAGTTTCACTTGAGCAGAAGTGTGCATTTATATCCCCTGTATGGCATAAAAAAGGGGTGTTTGTAAGGGTTTTTTATTTTTAGGAGTTAATTGAACATTGGGTGTTCAGATTTGTAGGTGGAAGGGAATGGAAGGTGGAGTGTTCTCAAGGGCATCAGAATGATATGACTTCAGAGAGGTGCAGTACTGAGACTGCAGGATTCAGGCAGTAAATCTCTGTACAGTTAGACCATGATGCCTACCTGTCACATCAGTGGCATGGTAGTTATAGTTTATGGTCATGCTGCCCTGTGACATTCTCTTATTACAGCTAATAGCAGCGTTCATATTTTGCTGTGCCTGAACGTGGAAAACAGTTGTAGTTCTTAGAAAGTTTATAGCCTGTAGGCTATAGAAATACTGCATTATGAATGCTGAATTAATAGGGATTTAATAAATTACCTTCTCCCCCATTAACTTTCATCAGCATGCCAAGTGTTCTATGTAGACTGTAAAATCAGTGGTAGTTTGCTCACTGGTGTGGGTAACATGCATGACTGTGCAGCATGACCTGAGAGTATGCATATCCCATAATGGCAGCAATGCTGGGTGAAGGGATAGAGAAAGAAAAACAAAAATAAAATTAGTCACTACTGTCTTTCTGTGCAGTAGTACTGGTACAGCATTCACCCATATATTGAGCATTTACCCCTTTTTCTTGTGTTCATATTCAGTATTTAAACTCTTGTGAGTCTGTAGTAGGATTCTCCATTCTTTGTTAGAGGCAAAACATGTAATGCAGCATTTATTTAAAGTGATGCCTTATGCCACAGAAGCAAACACAGCTCATAGTAGGACGGAGGAAAGAGTTTCCATTTAACTTTGTAGAGAAACACACTGAAGACAAACAGATTTGATCCACCCACACTTCATTTTCTTCATACCTCTTAATTGAAAAACGAAATCAATTTAGATGAAGAGGAGATTTTACAGAAAAGATTGATACATTTTCATGAAAGGAAGAGCTAACCTCATCCTGTTAGAAAACATCTTGCATCTTCACCTATCACTGCCTGACTGTCACTGTGTACTGTTTTCCTCTCAGCCCAGCCTGTGAATTCGCCGGATCACCTGGTCGGAGAGAACATTTCACCCACACAGCTCACTCCTCTCACTTCCCCTGTGCTTTAGAACCCCCTGTGCACACTGTCACTGTACTGACAGTGCAGACTCACAGAGAGCAGCTAATTGTATTCCTTCTTGCATTAGGAATTTTTATTGGCTGTTCTAGGACTGGGACTTAAACTCATTTTCACTAAATACAACGCAGCCCTTAGAGAAGAAGCTGTCTGCAGCTTTTTAACAGATTTTGGGATGCTGACAAAAGCTAATCTTAGCACATTGATGCTACTCTTCACTCAGGTTTGTGTGGGTTGGGAACAGGGTTTTCAAATGGTAATTCAGGATGGCTTCTGCTCAGTTGTTTTCTTAGCCTCACTAAGATAAAGTTATCTTTTGTAAACACCTTCCTTTTCTTCCACTTCAGTATTTAGAGTAGGCATGTCAAGCTGACCAGTCTTTTTAGTGGAACATAAATAGTCACCTTGTTAATCCTGGAATTTCCATTGCAAGCCTTTCTTGCATCCCTGGGTGAACGAAAATGGATTTGGGATGCAGCTGTTACACCTGGACAGTAACCTGGACACTATTGTGCAGTTATTGACTTCCACTCAAGAAGGTTTTTTGCTGGGGTGAAAAAAAAAGTACGTTGGTTGTTTTCCAGGCTTTGCTTTGCAAAGATTGATTCTGTACTAGAGGTCATTACACAGCTTCTTTCTAGAGGTTTGTAGGGCACAGTTGGCAGCATCCAACTGCTGCCAGTGTTGGTTTTCCTTATATTGCTTACTCACACTGCAGCTGGGATCCTCAAGAGCATGTGTGTACGAAACATTCTGTTGACAACTTCAGCACAAACATCAGTGGCAGAAAAAGAAAAGGGCAATTAAAATACTTCTTAGTCTTTTCAAGTACAGTATCTCTAGATCAGGACTCAGGGTCAGTGATAAGGGCAGCTGTGGAGTTTGTACAGTTACTGTCTGTAATGTAGCTGATCTCCTAAAAGAATGTGATAATTTTCACTCTTTGGCACTTCTATGCAAATTGGCAGAGAAATTCATGCCATCAGAAGATACAGACCGACAGATGCACTTTTCTGTTATGCTTCCTTGTGATTGATGAGATGGAACTGGGAAATGCCTGGAAAATTTCTATCCAGTATACTTGCCATTTACTGACTGCTCAATGTTTTGCAGACAACTTCATAAGCTTTGCGTAGGTATTAAATTTATTCTGTTCATTTGTATGGATTAATCAGTTAATGAATAATATACAGTATTGAGCTCTGTAAACAACTTGGATCTATATAACAGAAATACACCCCCAGTGCATGGTGAACTGCTGTAATTTAACACAAAACTCGCATCAAGAGGATCTTCCTTGATAACTGAGGAAGTGGCATGATCTGTCATTAGCTTCCTTCTGACGAGAATCAGGTATCTGCAACCACATCTTTAGACTCCCACGCCACTGTGGATATCAAGATGTTAAACTTGGTTTATTTTAAAGGTCATCATGTGAGATCTCATGCACAATTTCTAAGCTATAAACAAAACATAGCTTCATAAAAGGAAAATGCAGATTATCGAAAGTGAGTGAAACTTAACACAGTGTCTAAAAATAGACTCCGACATTACTTTTCTGACTCAAAAACATTAGCAATTATGCACAGGGTTTGGGTTTTTTAGGTTGATATGAAACAAAGTTTAGGTCTCTGTGGAATATAGTTTTATTCTCTATATGATAGCAAAATCCGAAATAGGCCAAGTGTTGAGAGAACATGGAGCATCTGCTGTGAAGAACTTACCATCTAAGAGAAAAAAGCTGAACAATAGAGCAGACAGGATATAACTATACGAAGGGTGAAAGGTAGGGAGAAGCACAAGGCTGACTGACCCATTTTTCACAAGAGGAGAGGAGAAGCTGGAGTACGTATTTTTGCCCTTTTTGTGCTCTCTGTGACAAGGATGGATGTGGTAAAGGAGGAGGAGGAAGCTGAGGGACTCAGAATGGACTCATGGTATCATCAAGACAAAGGAGAAAGAAAAACATTATACAAAGCAGCTTACAGAGTGTGTTGTGGATGAACTGGTGAGCAGAAAGTTAGTCAGGGATCTGGAACTGGAGTTTCATGAAGCAAAATTAATGTCAGGGTAAAATGATATGCCGTCTCCATGAGTGTTTTTATTGGTAATTTAGGTATGATTCCAAGATCCTGGATGATGTCCTGAATTCAGATCTACCCACTACATACCTGGGAAGTATTGATGTACTTTCCTATATATGATTGTTGACAGGAGATTGTTTAAAATGGATATCAGCATTTTTTCAAGTTTTCACTAGTTGAGTATAAAGCTTTAGACTGAATTACTTATAAAGGATGAAATGCTGGTTGAATTAGATGGATTAAAGTAACATACTTTGGATCTAAATTCTCACAAACTTAAAAGCTATTTAGCCAAGGAATTTTGGCCCAAGCTCTTTTCTGTTCGAAATTTTTTAGTTGTGTGCTTAAGAAGAAGGAACTGATATCCAGTAATTCATGGGGGCTGCATGAGATTTTTTGTGAAATGTATTATATTTAGCTGAGATGGCAGGTGAACTGAAGCTGCCAAAAAAGAGGTAGTGAATGACCATCAATTAAGTAAGTTGCTACCTGTTGTTGAGTCTCATAAGTGTATAGGAATGACACTGTGTTTGAACTATGTTGCTGTTATGTTCTTGGACTAATTATTCTTGAAACAACACACATTTCTCAGAGACACTCAAAGCTACTAAATAAACTATTGTAGCATTGAATTCAAACACATTAAACTCTTTCTTTCTTGAAAGGAAAAGTGGAGCTATAACTAAGGCAAGGGACTAAGAAGGCTGACTAGACATCTATTCTGAACTCTTTAATTAACCTTTTCACACTCAGCAGTAATTTCATTCCTTTACAGTTCCAGATCCTCTGTTAGAATAGACACACTGTGTTATCACGGCTCACAAAATAGGCTGTGGTTCGAATCGAAGTATCAAGTCCTTGCCTTCTGCTTCTTGTTGCAGCCTCTTTTGCTTCCTTACCTCCTCCCTTTTGCCAACACAGACACTTGCTTGTGGTTGCTTTTATTTTTCAGCTGAATCAATTCCCTGATTTGATTCACTCTGGAACGACGCAAGTCTTAGTAGTGGCACAACAACAAGGATGGCACCTCCATGAGAAAGGGGACTTGGGAATGGAGAGTGCCTAAGAAGGGAAAATGGGGACTGCTGAAGTCAGTATTAGTCACCTAGGAAAAGTCAGTACAGCCAAAGCCTTGTTAGCTTCAGGCCCAGAGAAATACCTCCTGGCAGCCCAATCTTTGCATTTGTGGATCTTGTTTATTGGCAGTGTTCATATTAGTCAAATGAGACTTGTAATTTTTTGCATTAAATTGTCCCTACAGATGATCAGAGTCATGGCAAAAGAACCCTCCTGAACAAAGATTTGGTACTTTGAGAGACAGTTTGCTTTGTGAGTTCTGTGATTTCTGGGAGCAGTTAAGACAAATGTTATTTCCATGTAATTGAAGTTGTATTGTTAAAATACCAGTTAAAATGACTGGCTACGGGCAGAAGAGCCAGACTGAAACAGATCTCTGAGCTGGCTAAACTTCTCAAGTATTTATTCAGCTTTGTAGAACATCATGCACCCCTGCAATGAAATCTGTGCTGCAAGAGTTCTGCTAACAACAGCTGCTTTACAGCCAGGCTGGCTGTGCTTTCATGAGCTGTAGCTCTAAAAATTCCTACAGTGTCCATACACTCTCAGACACACTGGGAAATTGCTGGGCCAGTATCTGCATTATTGAATGGTTAAAATAGTTGTAGTTCAGGTGGACTAGCCATTGATTTTGATGCTTATGGCAGCAATGCAAGTTTGTGATGGGAATCTGCGTTTCTAAGCCTAGATGGTGATTTTAGGGAAGACTATCATTTAAGCCCTAGGCATTTTATTACTTCTTGCTAGCTCTCAGTAGGGATCACGGCAGCTGATAAACAATTCACCCAAGTGTAGAATCTAAAATTAAATATCTTGTTTGACCTCCTTTATCCTCCCACTATTGTTTCCTGAAAACAAACATTTTGAAATCATTATTGAATCCACAGCCCACTTGTAAATGTTTGTTGGCGGAATTAGTGCTATGGAAGAGGTTTGGATTAGTGTCTGTGTCAGCTGAAGTCCTCTGTCTATGATTTGGATGCACTGTGGTCAAGTCAGTTTTACAAGTGTGACTTGAAAAGTACAGTGGAAATCTCCTCCTGCCCCTGCATCACACTCTCAGTTCTGCAAGTGCAACTGTGTGTACAGCTATCTGGCCAGCTTGACTGGGGAACTGATGCAGGGTGAAAACAAGCCTGCAAAAGAAAGTGGGTTTGTTAGGTAGAATTTTTTGATAACCAAGGGCCACTGCTGCCAGAAGAACCACTCAGGAACTCTTTTATTCCCATCCAGGATGCCTTTGAACCAGGTAATGTAGTTCCTGGGCTACCCGGGGCCCCACAGTTCACATCGCCAGATGCTTTGGACAATGTCTCAGTACTAAATGAAAGATGAAAACAGATACCTTTTCAGCACAGAAGTGGCAGCTGGAAGTATTTAAAGGGTAGATATTGGCAACTACAAATGAGCTGAAATGGAAGCTAAGTGGATTCTTGTATGTCTAACAGACAAATAGCATTCTTGTACAAAGTGAGTTGTCTTTCCTGGCAGTAAGGCACTCAGACTTGTCTCTTGACTGGGTAACAGATGCTGTGCCTCTCCTCTACGTATGTAAGATAGCAGCATTTAATATTTGGAGGGGAGTTAGTCTGCAGCAAAGAAAAGTTGTGCCAATTCTAAGTGTGGACGAGAGAACAAATATGTTTCATCTTGCAGCAGTTTTTGAGTTAACTGGTTTTAATTATAAGAGATTATTTTAAAAATAGAACTACCAGAGGCTAAACTGTGCAGATTATTAAAATATAAATACTTTTTTCCAAATGGCCATCAGTTCCTCTCTTTAAAGAAACTGCTATACAGTTGCCTACTCCTATGATATTCCTATGGTTTCCTAGTGAGATTTCACTCTTTTCTTCTAAGTCATGGTATTCATTCACTTTCTGTCAGGGTATTAATAGCCATGGTAACCAACTGTCAGTGAGATCCTTGTTCAGTCCCTAGAGTAACAGGAGCCAACAAAAAGGAGCATTTTTCTTTCATTCCTTTCCTATGGTTCTCTGATAATTTGCCACAAAAAGCAGATTATTTTGACAGAACCGGGTTAGGGAGTGGCTCCACGTGTAGTCAGACTGGCAGCTATAGGTGATGTGAAGGAGTTCATCTCTTAATACAGACCAGCTGCAGAAGTCTGACCATGTCCTCAAATTCCCTAATGCTCCTTCTAGATCAAGGCAAGGAAGACAGAAACTCCATTCTCAAAGTCCCTTGTGATACAGAGGCCAAATAAGTGCTGAGCTTATGGTCTGTATGGTTTGTGAATGATAAACTTGAAGTTCTGATTGCTCTAGACAGGCAGATGAGTCTGATCCTTTGCTTTACTTGGCTGTGAATGAAGCCAAGGCTTGCAGAGCAATCCTCTGTGCTGAACTGGTCACAAAGAGCATAAGGGATGGAAAAAAGCATGGGGAAGGGAAAGGTCCAGGGGAAAGGATTGAAAGAAAAGTTGTTCCAGGATCCACACTAACCTTTTTTCACTACTCTTTGATGCTGCTCCTGAGAATTGATTATTTTCTAAATGAACGAGGTGATGACATCTTGAACAATATGTCTTCCTGAGGAGTCCAGGTATTTCTCACAGCTGCTGGGATAGGTGACAGACAAACTACACAGCTATCTGTGAACCATGTAACACATATCTAGGAAAGATATAAACTTTTGGGACATTATTCACACTCGACGGCAGTTTGGCAAAAATAATACAGTTGGCTCCAGTCTCCACGTTCCTACCACATCTGTATAAGCCTAGATAAGATAGAAGCTCTTTTAAAGGGATTTATGTATTTGAGTTTTCTTCTGACTTCTGGCTCCAGATTTTTGTCTATAGATTAAAAAAACACAAGCATGAAGGATTACCAAGAGTCGTTTCTGAAGGAAAATATTTGGGAGGGGAGGAGCAAAACAAAAATGTGCCTCTGTTCCCTAAAACAAAAGCATATTCTTTGGAATCTCTTTATAGAGGTTCTAAATAAGGAGCATATACCCTGGTCAGTATGTGAAAGGTACTTAGTCTAGTCCCACTGCCCGTCAGAAAATTTACCAGGCCCTGGAAGTATCACTGGGGAGGCAGATATGACCTGTAAACAGACTAAGTGTTAGGGATTACCTCCTACCTCATGGAAAAACAAGTACTCTATTATATAAAGTAATAACTCAGCCCTCTATTCATAAAAGTGGGGAATGAGCAGCTGCTCAACAGCTCTTTTTTTGTATTATAGAGCCTTTAAAATTCTGTCTATGAATTTATACGTACAAATGCCTATATTGTGTATCTGGTTTGGGGACAGGCAAACATACTGGATCTTAGAAGTTTGTACATTCATATGGGGTTATAAAATAGTCTGCATATTTTAATTTTTAATTTTCCAATAAACTGCAAGAGTCAGTAAAAACAAGCTTGTTCACACAAAAGCGCTGTGAAATTACAACCTTATCCAGGGTGGGAGGGAGAAGGAGAGACCCCCATGGAGGGTTGTGTGTGACCCTTTTTAAGGAGGTATCTACTTGGTCCTCATAGTGCAAGACTGATTTATAGGTAGATCAGGGAGCTTATGCATGTTAAAACCTGTATTCTCCACACCACTTCCACCTCCGCTCCAAACAGTTCTTTGGGGGCAACAAGGCAGAAAGAAAAGGAGGGAACAAGGAGCCTGGAGACAAGAATGGTTTAAGACAGAACTGCTGGCAAAAGCAGCATTTATCAGATGTAGATATTAGTTGCCTTTGTTGATGTGGATGTCTGTGAAATTAGAAACATTAAAGGCTTCCCAGTAGAGCTAGTCCAAGGAAATATAAACCAAACCCATTTGTTTCAGGAAAAAAAAACCCTGATCTATCCAAAGGGAGAATTGCCATTATGGAAGAGATGTGCTGTTTCTTCAGCTGCCCTTGGTGAGGCTGAGCACTCGGAATTTGCATGTACACCACGGCCCTTCCCTGCACATATGTGTATTTGTCACATAAAACCGTTGGTAGAAAAATTTCAACAAGTGTAAGTAATTTAAAAGTTCAAGTTTCAGTTTCATGACTAATATTAGAGGCTACATCCCACTGACTTAAAATGAAAGAATGATACATTTTTAAGGCATTTTGGAAGTGAAATGTAGTTTTTGGAGGTAATTTATTGATGGTAGACTATTTACTCCATTAATTGCTAAGACCCAGTCCTACTGCTGTGTATGGTCAAGCTTCATCTCTAGGCACTGTCATAAGAACTTGGTGGGTGTCAGAGTTACAATTCAAGTCAACTGAGAGGCATTTTTGATTTTGTGCCATGTAACTAAAAATCAGAACAGAAGTTGTCTTTCTAGTTGAATATATGGGGACTTTTGAATCTTGTAAAATGAAAACAATTATCTCTTCTTTAACTGCATGCAGCTTTTCAGTAATAACAAAAATTTTACATTACCATCCCATTGTCTCTTTTAGTAACAAGAGGCAAAGTGAGTTTACATAGGATAAAAGTCTCACCATAATCTTCTATTTTTAGAACTGAACTTTTTCCCCACAACTGTTGAAGACAAAACACCATGTGCGAGGTTGACTACTCTCATCATATTCCAGTTGAGAACAGAAATAAAAGTGCCAGCAACATCACAAATAAGCCTTTTTCTCACAAGACTTACAGCACATTTTTTTATGACAAAAAGCATTCAGATGAATTTCCAAACTCTTACATGTTTATCTAAACTATACCCACATTTTTTAACCTTTTGTAGCTTTCCTTATATCTGAGACTAAAAAATACATTCATCAGGGCCATGGCTTAGAACAACAGTCATCCCTAGTGGATAGATTGTTTGTTTTCAGAGATACTGGTATGAATTGTGGGGAGGGGGAAAATTGATGAATTGTTGTCTAAGTGTTTTAAAGATTCTCTCTTATTTGAAGTAAACTTCAGCCTGTTTTTCCTGATCTACAGTTTCATATACTTCTTCTGACAATGATCCTTTAAAGTGATTATCCTTCTCTTTACTGAATGCAAAATGTCTTTTAAACAAATGTTAACACGAGGAAATTCTATAGCAAATAATTCAATAGCCCTGTATTTATCACTTGCAATAAGCCTCAGTATTTACTGTTCAGACTCACTTTCTCCAAGTTTCACTACTGATCAGCCTCATCGCAGCTTTTCTTCTAAAGTCGCTGTACAGCAATGTATTCACAGCATTTATCCTCGAGATACCATCTGTTCGTTCGTGTGCTCCTTCACAGGGGTTTTGCTGCTCGTGGGGCGCGTGGATCTGACTCAGTGCTGGAGTGTTTCTCTCGGGCTGCTGCCCGCCGTGGCCGTGCCCAGTGACCCGGGGCTGCTCCTGTGGTTTTGTCTCATGACACACAGCATTTGGCAGCAGTACTAACTTTAGACATCGAGTCTGTGTTCTTACTGCAGCCACTGCACCATCCCCGCGTGGCTGTGCTGACACAGCTGTGTGTGGGGCCGCGCTGTGGATCAGATCGGGGGGAACTTACCCCTGAACAATCCTCCCCTCTCCCCCCAAATAACGCCCGAAGCTGGGTCAGTTCCCTTGGTCTGGCTCACGGGGTGGTCTCACAAATGGTTCTGCTGAGCCAGCTGAGCAGATGGGATGCTTCCAGGGCACAGAGGGAAGGACCAAACCATTATGCTGGCATTGCCTAACACCGTATTCTTATAAGCCTTGGAGTACAAACTATGCAAATATTAAATTTATTTCCTAATGCTTGTTGTTATAACTGCAATTTACCTTAATGGCTAGGTTGCTGATTTTAAGTTTAAATGTGTAAGGAAGGAGGTTTTGAGACTTAGATGTTATAACTTATCATGTAGCCTAAGTTAATTTATTTATTCAAATTGATTAAAATGTTGTTAGAGAAAAATCTGTACTTAATGCACCCCAATTGGCATTAATGGCAATCTAAGTAACTGGTACAGATCAAAGCATTGCTTCTTTTGCTAATTATTCTTTAATTGCTAGGTTAATATCATCTTTGGTTTGTTATCTGGCACAGTAAAGATACATGTTTAAAACAGCAACAAAGGTCCTGCAAATGGGGTCAGGTCTGGCTCTGTTCCCTGGATTAGAGTGTGCTCTGGCATTCAGTCAAATTGAACCAATTCCAGTGATTTCTGTACTGTACCTGACTTGGGCTGGCTTTTCCTGCAAGTCTTGTAGGTCAGAAACCTGTGATTATGCTTTTGCTGCCTTGCATTCATTCTCCATATACTGTTCTTTGATCAAACCGTCAGATATCCCATGGTCTAAAAGCTTTTCCTCCTCTGCTAACTCTCTGCACTTAAAGGCAAGCAATTGACAATTTCTGTTGAAGCAACAGGTTCATCCTTTTTAGTACCTTATTTTTGAAACTGGATGTGTTCAGTTGATACAAATTGCTCTTTTTGTTTTAATTTTATGGAGAAGGTGTGGAGACACAACAACAGAGGAACAGGAAAGGGTTATATGCAAAGCCCTGTCTTTTACATGTTTGTTGTGGCCTCATTGCAAAATTCGTGCATAATGAGAGAGCTCTGGTACACACCCATCAAATACCTCAGAGAATTGGCTCTGGGGCATAGGCAGGTGGGCTGTTGGTGAAGAAAACTAAGGTGATGAAGTTATGACCAATGTACAGGTTCCATCCTGATTTTCACGGGGAAAGATCTGCCATTTAAGCTGTGTGGGTAGTGTGGCTTATTTGAACTGTGACTGGAAGTGAGTGTCACTGAGTGAGTTGTGGGTGCCTGCAAGAGGTCACCCCTTCCCCGAGCCCAGCAGCCATCCCACCAGGACACGCATCCCCAGCCGAGGGAACAGCCACAGGCTGAGCTGAGCTGAAAAAACCTGCTTCTGAAAGAAAATTACTCCATTCCCACCTTGTTCTGCCCCAGGCAGAAAATTAACACAGCAAAAGTGAGTGAGACATTTCCATCCGGTTTGGTGAGTTTAGGCAGTTCTCGTACAAGGGGGTCATAGGGAAGCAAGTGTGAGGAAACCCCCCTTTCCACACAGAGAAAAGCCCAACGGGAGCAGCGATCCCACTGCAGCTTTATTGTGCTGGTTCTAGCGAACCACTTACAACAAGTCGTGCTGGGCCATTTGTGACTTTTCTGATGAAAGATGTTACTGTTCCCATGTTGGAAGTATCAGATTTGGTGAAGTTTCATCTGTTTAATTTACTACCTGCCTAAAGCTAATTATAGTTCATGTCACTCTTTAGACTGTGGACTCTGGGGCACACAGAAGGGTGGTTAACCACAGAACACTGAGGGTCCCAGAGCTTCTCTAGGACCTCCTATCAAACAAGCCTGAAGCTGAGCTGGCTGAGGTCCCTCCCTTGTGCCACTCATGCTACCATATAATGAGCCAGTTCAGAGAACTGAGACAAAAAGTTGCTTTCTTTGGAGCACGAGCCTTTAACTGGCTCAGGTCCCTGAGCTGCCTGAGTGCGCAGTGCTCACATCAGCACAAATCACTGGGCAGCCAAGGGGAGGGTGGAGGGCCAGGCTATGGCAGCTGTAAATTAGGTTGGCTTAAGGTGTTAGAGAAATACACCCTGAATGGAAGCAGAAAAAATATAAAACCTTCTCTTCCAGAATACTGTTTTTCTTGAGCAATTGAGCCACTACTGAGAAATGCAAGGATATTAAGTACAGAGGAATTTAAATCCTACAGAATTCTAATTTAATTTTTAATTTTGAGTCATATTTGGGCCAGTTAAGTTATAAATATTGAAGCAGATTTCCCAAAAAGGAATTATTTCCACCCTTGCGCTTTTGTTTAAATACCTGTCATTCTGGTGATATTATGGGTTAATTAGTTTATTTTCTGAAATGTATTTCTGGGATATTTTCCCTTTAACTACTTCAACCCATAACCTCATGTTCTGAGAGTTACTTAACCTTTGGTCTTGTACAGTTTACTGGCAACCATTCCTTTCCTTTTAGGATTTCTTATTTGTGATTCCCTTAGCAATATAAACCACATATAGCTACTATTTCCTAACATGAAGCCGCACACAGTGAATTGACATTACAGTTAATTAACAGAAGAGTTTTAGATATTTCACAAGGTTATTGACACCAGAAATGCTGTACATTAATACCAAATGCTTGACATCATTTACTGTAAGAAGAAATTGTAATCTCAGATTAAAATCATATTAAAAAGTAGGTTGAATTTATTTTCCAACTAAAGGACTACTATAGGAGTTAACATTGCTTGGATATCCTATGTGTAATTCTATGCCTTAAAAAGTTTGGATTTCTTTCAAGTTCTGCTCTAATATTTTTTGGCTTACGTATGTTTTCTACACTAATTTTAAAGCTTAATTTTAAACTCTTACAATCGATTTTATTACAGCCTCAATGTAATTAGTTAGGGAATTCCCAATGAGAAAAATTCCAAGAAATCCAGTAAGACTGTTATTAATACTCTGAAGATATATAAATACCAATGTTGAAACTATTTTTAGTTTGATCTTTTGTCTGATTCACTGGTACATACCAATTGTTTTGTTCCAAGCACAGTCAGAGCCTGGTAGCCAGTTGAACTGGGTTTACAACTTTGGAAGCTGCTTAGACGAATAACTTTCATGTACTGTCTTGACTGGAGAAGATTCATTTTCAGTTTATGGTCATACTGCAGCAGACACACTCCTCCCTTTGTGATAACAAATACGAAACCGTGTTCTGTGATACGGATCTTTAATACATTGACTGCTTTTGGAAGGTGCTACTGTAAAAAATTTTAAAGCATAAAATACACTTTTTCTTAACATAGATAAAACTTGGAGCAAGCAATGTCCCATTTGGTGCCTCTGGTTCTTTAGAAGGCTTTTCCTTTTAATGTTTCTTGAACAACTGTATAAACCCAGAGGATTAGAGTCTGCTGCAGGAGAGCACCAAGAAGGGCAGCTGTTCTTCTCTTCAGCATTTTTTTGCTGAGCCATCAAGACAGCTTAATGCTACTACATGCTAAAAAAGTCATGCATTATAGTGATTGTGGGTACATACAGTCCTGTTGAATCCCTGCCCAGCTGAAACCACTGCATGGCTGATTGATTGTTTCTTCTTTTTCAGTTGTGCAAAACTGGAGAAGATGTATAGGTTTTAATTCAAATGGGAAGCTAAGTAGCAGATTCCAGGGAACTTTTCTTGTCTGAGTATATTTAGTTCAGCAAAAGGGTTTGTTAAGTTAAAGCCAAAATTGCCATAACCCTACTAGCACCTCCCTGTCTGTATTTTACTCATCATTGTGGAGGTGACCAGTTTCCATTATCTTATTTTCTTTGCCTCCCAAATGTTACTACCTGGATGTAACTATTATTATGATATTTTTGCCTAACAATCACAGAAACCAGAAGTAAATGACAAAATTAGGGAGTAGTCTGAACACTGAGCAATTTTCTAACAATACATTTTGCAGTTGTTGTCTGCTTTGTGATTAATCAACCGATTGTGAACCTCGGTGTCAAAAAATGCTTTATAAAAAAAGTCAGACTGCATAAAAATAAAACTGAATAGTTAATTGTTTTTCCCAGGGGCCAGTGCAGCCTTGAACACTTTAAATGTTAACTAGCCAACATTTTAAGTGATAAAGGCACATGACATTTTGTACAGATGATAATATTTTCAGTCTGTCAAAGTCAAGCAATTATGATGCCTCAAAAGAACATTATGCAATGAAATACATATGAAAAAAGATTTTGATCACTCTAAAGTATGTATCATGTTTTAGAAGGGATGTATTCTGTATTTTAACATGAATCACTTAATGTCATGGATTATAGAATTGTTTTAGACAAATTCCATTTATTAATGGGAAGGTAATCTATTTAAGTTTGGTACAGACCTCATAGAATTATTTACCAATCAAATAATATCATGATGTTGAATTTAACAAGTTTAGCCTTTTCTCTTACTGGTTTTCTTAATGGGAAAATATTTGTAGCTTATTGGTATTATTTCTTCTTAACATATGGGAGCACCAGACCCTGGTCTCCAAAGGAGTAAGCAGCAGGTCAAACATTTTATTTTGCTTTTGTAGACAGATGATTTGTGCATATTCGGGCATCCGTGTCCTTTTTGATAATGAAAGCAAAAGGACTGATCATATGATCTGGTTTCCTCAATGATTAAGTGACATGAACCCTTGCTATAAGATTTCTAGTTTGAATACATGTTAAAAATCAATTTTATGTGAGCATTCATTTAAACTCTGTTGTTTTGTTCAATATAAATTACCAGGCAAACTATTCTTCATATACATATCCAATGAATAAATATATAGGATCTGCAAATACAGCAAAACTATATTAATTTTAAATGTGTGAACCTTTACTGAGTATTATTCTTCCAGAGCTGACTGGTATCACTTTATTAGTTGAATAGCTCATTCTCCAGCTTGAAAAAGTACTGAGATAGTATTTAATCAGTTATTCCTTTCTGTGTTTTGTCTTTTCTACTTTCCATAAATTTTTAATATACTGTACCTTTATCCCAATCCACTCTGCCAACATATAAGGAGCTAGAGGATGCAGCTAAGCCTATTCTTGGGAAGGGGTTAGGGTAGAAAGAGAAGGATCAGGAGCAGCAGCATAGTATCAGATGACTGACTGTAATGAGGATTGATTCTGTGACCAAATCGAATAGTTAAAGCTCCCAGCCCTTGCTCTGTCAAAGAAGAATCAACCCTCTTACATGCTGCAATCTGGACATCAAGCCAGGCGGAAACTCAATCAACTAAAAAATGGAGAGGCAAGAGCAGCTAATGAAAACCACCACCTCTACTCCAATGTAAAGGCAAAAATAAACGTAAACCACCTGGCTGGCCTGTTTGACTTTAGACTGGGATGGATTACGGTAAAAAAGACACATAAGCACCTGCAACAGCTGGGGTATGGCAGTCGTGTTCCACATGTTGCCTCTCAGCTGAAACCTGTTGTGTCCAAAATAAGATGTTGAGTCAGAAAGCTCATTAGGCACAGACTAAGCAAGTGGTGTGAGCATATGTGATCTAAGGACTGCAAAATGGATCCACCTGCACAGAGGAAAAGTGGAAGTCCGAGCTCCAAACTGCCAGAGAGCCTTTAAAGTTTTCCGCACCATTGGAACCTATTGTTTCATGTTGGCTTAGCCTGATCTGAGTCAAGGACACGAGGGTGGTTTGCACAAGGCTGACAGTCCTGCTCACTCAAGAGTGAGCCCATTAGGCTTGCTATGGAAACCTGGGAATCGGCACATCAAGAAAAGTTCAGTAATACATTTATTCTAGTTGCTTCTTCTGAATTATGGTGAAAAGCTGCAATGAGGGAAAATACTCTTTTTCTACCCCTGAAGATAATTAAAATACTGATGAAGAAACATTAACTTATGGATAAGCAAAGTCTATGTATCATTTATTAAATTACAATATATAAGGAGGGATGACTTAAGCACGTGACATTGTGGTTATACCTAAGCTAATCAAAGGATATCAAATGTATATATGAAATACAGAAAAACTATTGCACCTTAAACTGCACATGCATTACACTTGAACTAAACAGAACCATTCCACAGAAGGACCATAGTATTTATAGATCCTAGGATAGAATAGCTAAAGGCTCAGGGACTCGGGTTCCATTTAGCTATAACAGTTGTGTGATGCTTCTCCTTGTCCAGTACAGAGAGAAATACCAGCCCACATCATCTGGCCAGGCTGCTTAACTGTTCAAATGGAGTGTATAACAAGTATTCCAGACTTGAGAGTCCTTATTCAGATGCATTTGCAATCTAAGTGAAAAGAAGAACAGAAGTTGTATTACCCTCACCTTAGAGGGAAACTAAGGCAGTGTTCTGTGTCTATATAAATAGCAAGTTACTTGTGCCTCTCTGAAGCCTGAAAATTAGACTGCAAGAAGGGGGAAGCTTGGAACAGAGCCTGTATTTTCTATATCCCAGTAATGTACAAGAGGACTGTCTGCTGGCTAGTGAACAGTCAAAAATTAAAGTTAAAATATGGAAAAATAAGTAAAATGCCATCTTAGTCTTTTTATCAAGCCTAAGAGCTTTTATGAAACCTCATTTGAGTTTCCACAAATATTTATCTTATGCAAACATCACTGTGCATTAAAGGAGTTTGTTCTTGTTCTGGTAGCAATCTCGGTTGTCATCTGATTTCACTCACAAACCACTTTAGGCTTTGTAATAAGACTCTAAGGTATCTGTAAAAGCAATCATTTCAGAAGCAAGTACTTGTGCCTGGAGTGTCCTTATATACTGGTATTGGTAATAATGCAGCTGATAATTTTACTTTGCTTTCACTTGATGTTCTGAGAGCAGAATACTATGAATATAAAGTCTGTGAGGAGAGCCATGCAGTTCAGTGCCAGATTTCTAGACCCTCTAGTCTTTTCAACATGTGTGATGGTAACCTCCAAATGGGAGGATTGCAAGCTGCTCTGTAAAACTCTAGAAATATAAAGCAGCAGCAAAGTTTATGAAGTAATGTCTGCTTTACATGGCACGTTAAACAAATAATAAAGCAAAGCAATGATTGTTTAATGTAAAAGTATATTGAAGAGAAATATATTAAAGTGTATTTAATATGACTGCAGTAGGTTTAGGAGAGCGATGAAACTTCTTGGGGAAAACTGTAAAATGGTTAAATGAGACTGTGACCTCATTAAGTTTTTATGTGGATATGGTTTTGTCAACACACACCTTGTAGGCAATCTTTTTTTTTTTTAACTTTGTAATCTTGCTATTACAAATGCCCCATTGATCAAACACCAAGCTCAAGATCTAGATAGGAGTGTTGTAATTAAGTCACAGCATAGGAAATCTTAAAAGGATGACTGTGGATTTTCACTGAAAATTTATCAAAGTTTAGGCGAATTACTGTCTTTTACTCTGTTTTTTGCTACTGTGTAGTTTAATGCCTGAATTAGCACAACTCCTAATTTCACTACAAAACTTTCCAGTGCTATGCAATCTACTTTTGTTTTTGTTTTGCTTTTAATTCCCCAACGGCAGAAGTTTCATATTTCACCCAGGCACTGGTAATTAGCCAACGAAATTATTTAAAATGCCAGATGTCACATATTAAATATAAATAACCTATGACCTTGTGTGCAGAATGCAAGCCCCTTTCCTATATGACTGCTGAATTTAACTTTCTTCAACACAGACTCTATCCTGAAATATTATCTTTCTCCTACACACCATTCTGCTTGCTTAGACATGGATGTGCCTTGTTAGCTGTAAGAGAAGGCTGCGATAATTTTGTTTGTATGCCATTTGCAAATGAGTTTCAGAGTATTAAGTATACACATTGATCAAAACATGTCCCTTGTTGTACTCGTGCTTTCCTCAATAGCAGCTGTAAAAGGCATAACCATTGCTGCAGCCAAGGAACACTATCTGCTCAATCCAGGAGTCTTTCTCTGTGCTTTCTCATCTGCCCTTTCCATGCCACGCTGGTGTGTGTGGCTTTTAAACAGGTCCAGATTCAACCACAAACGGGAATGAGATCAAGCACATGAAATGCAACCTTCTGTGTTATATTCCTAATTCAAGGCTGTTTGGTTGATTGAATCATGCAGAACGAATGCCTGACCATGCGTCTTCCAAAGCCTATTCTGGCTACAATTGCACAGCTGGCTTTGATTTGCTGCCCATAGGAAGGGGGGAGGAATCCCTGTTACTCCAACACAAATACAGATCTGGGATGTGGCTGCAGATCCAGAATTCCTAGCTATCCAGCATCGGATGATGTGTGGAAAATAAAACACAGCACAATGTAGCCCTCAGGTTTTTGGAGCTGAAAGTCACAACACGCCTAAAAAATAGCCACAGTTTGGAAAGGATTCAAATACCACAGGAAGCACATTCCTTCCTTCTCAAGGCACATGCAATAACTCCAGCTCCTGACCAGATCAAGGTGTATCCCCATCTGGATGCAATAACACAGCCTAGAAGCAACAAGGACAAAAACCACCTATGCATATTAAATAAATAAATAAATAAAGGCAACTTCTCCTCACAAAACCACAAGTGAAATAAAGTTGCCCTTGTTACTGCCACTGTTTCATTTCTCAGTAGCCAACAAAAGCCAAATCAGCCATCCATGCCCTGGACCTCAAGCACAGAGGTTGACATAATACCCTGGAAACCGATGTGAGCTCACTCACGTCAGTTGTTTTACCAACTCACTCCCAGTCACAGCCCAATTACTCTTTAGCTGTGTAGAAGAGGTTTGAAGGTGTGTTTCTCTTTACAGTTTCAAATGCAGAAAGGATGTGCTTTTTGGTGCAGTACAACAGAGTCATCAAAATGAAAGCTATGGTGAAGACAAGATAAAAAGAAAGGATAACGTTGGCAATGGAAGTACTGAACTCAAAGACATACATCTGCTTTTGAAGTAAAAAGCTTTATAAAGTTTACTGTAAATAACTTACAATACCACCTTACCTTTTACATAGTCTCTAAATTCTTATCTTGTTAGCTAGGCAGTCATGTCATAACCATTTACTCTGCTTTATTTTAGGACATATAGTCCATTTTCTTTTTCAACTGACAGCAGTAGGTAGGACTAAAAGCAATACCTAATGTCCTGCATATATCATAGCTTTCTGAATGAATAGTGGAGACAAGAAAAAGGGGAGACAAGATTTGTTTTACAGTTAAGGAAAGGAACAAGTCATTAATATTAATATCTTTAATTTAGCATATCCATTAGAAATATACTCTGAGCATATTACTGAAGAACATGGATCAAATACTTGTGTTCAAATCCCCCCTTATGAAGAGGACAAGTTTGATTGTATTTTTCACCAGGGACATGCATAATGAATAATCTACTGGTATAACAGAACAGGAAACTGCTGTGGTTGCTCCATTTGCTGTAATTTGACACAACAATTATTTAACAATAAGACAAAGTCTAATACAGCTGCTTTGAAAAGCAAAAGATTACCCAAAAGTTTTTAGACAAAAATTAGCTGTTAAAAGTCATTTTACATATAGTGTGTTTTACTGACTCGTGCATCGTAGATCTGTTTTCATTCAAGAATGTATGAGGGTTTTTCTTAACCACAGTTAATCCAATTACACATACTTTTCCAGCATGTCTTGCTACGTGACCTTGGATTTAGAGATAAAAAGAGGCTACAGGCCAGCTGGGTGTGAGCTCCTTATAAAGGTTCAGGCTTCCTTCAGGAGAGGGAATTGCCTACCCTAACAAGAGCATGAATCTTTGGTTTAAGTGTTGTAGGAGCAGTAGCTGTAGTTGCTCATGTATTTTCAGTAAAGAAATAGCTAGTGGTGTGTGGGAAGTGACAATGTCAAGGACAGTGCTTTACAAGATAAGTAAAAAACATATGGCTGCTTTTGCACTAGAAGCAACTTCCCGTTTTGGGCAAACTCCTGCTGTCCCAAGTTCTGCAAAGTATTTTTTGATATTATGCGTTCTGTTTCCACTAGAATTGCAATGTCACAAAGTAGCTTTTCATTTAGGCTTGCTTTCTTCAGCACAGATTACTGAGCTTCCTCAGAAGTGCACAGAGAGAAAGAATTCACAGAGAATTCACTGCACTCTGTTAAGAGCCTCTGGATTGAGGATTATTCACTGTAGCTAATTCCTCTTCACGTGAGCCTTCTTTTCTCACTTTCATTCACAGGCTCCAGCGAGAACTTCCAGGTACAAATGCATGCTTGGGATTATGACATGCCTGTTTGGATCTGTCTAAACAGCAACAAACATGGAAAGATACTGTGCCTAGAAACAATTAGAATTATTTTAGAATCAAACAATATTAATCTCCAGATGGCCGTAGAGTCACAACACACTAACTAGTTCAGCTGATTTTGCAACTGAGTAATGAAACCTTAGAGATAGCAATGATATTTCTGGTTAACATGGGTTTCACATTCCATAAGAAATTATGCTGTGAGTATTACATAACTGTCTATAAGCAAACTTGACTATTTGTGAGTAGTAGTTTAAATTCCATCACTGCTCGAGGTTCAGCGCAAACATAAAATCTTCCTAGATCATATGTATTAAGGGTTAATATTTTACTAATTCCACAGCACGCAGTGAGTGTTTCATTAAGTTAGAACCATAGAATAGAATCACAGAATCATTTAGGTTGGAAAAGACCTCCAAGATGATCGAGTCCAACCTTTGACCGATCACCACCTTGTCAACCAGACCAGAGCACTGAGCGCCATGTCCAGTCATTCCTTGGACACGTCCAGGGATGGTGACTCCACCATCTCCCTGAGCAGCCCATTCCAATGCCTGACAACCCCTTCTGTGAAGAAATTCTTCCTGATGTCCAACCTGAACCTCTCCTGGCATAGCTGAAGACTATGTCCACTTGTTCTGTCACTGGTTGCTTGTGAGAAGAGGCCGACCCCCACCCGGCTACATTCTCCTGCCAGGAAGTTGTAGACAGTGATAAGGTCTCCCCTGAGCCTCCTTCAGGCTAAACACCCCCAGCTCCCTCAGCCACTCTTCACAGGACTTGTGCTCCAGACCCTTCACCAGTTCTGTTGCCATTCTCTGGACAAGCTCCAGCACCTCAATGTCTTTCTGGAAGTGAGGGACCCAGAACTGGACACAGAACTCAAGTACTCACATTAAGCTCCCCTCAAGTTGCTCTATGATTTCTTAGACTGCAAATTCCAGACACATCAGGACAGTTACAGTTTCCATACTGCCGTGTCCTGCAGGGAACAGATGCTCCTGCTGCAAGAACAGCTCAAATTCTACATTTTGTTTTGCCCTTGTTTTTGTCTTTCCACCTTAGAGCAAGGCAAAACTATAGATTATGGTATGTTGTCATGCAGGCAGAGTATCCTAAAGCTTCTGTGCTCTTCCTCCTGACTGCTGGGCTCCCTTCATTGATGATGTATATTGCTAAGGAATATTTTAATTAATTTCCTTATGGTTAAAACTTTTAGATGCAGATCTCACAGAAAAAGACTGTGAACACACTATTCCATGCTTTAAAATTCTTTTTGGGATTGTTTTCGGAGGAGAATTCCCCACAGTTCTACAGCCTTGGTGCAGCAGCTGTGGTGACCAGAAAGTGAAGTGCATGAGGAAGTGCCACGGTGCAAGCCAGGGTGGCTGGGCACTGGAACAGGCTCCCGAAGGAAGTGATCACAGCACCAAACCTGCCGGATTTAAAGGAGTGTTTGGACAAGGTTCTCAAGCACATGGTGGGATTCTTAGGGTGTCCTGTGCAGGAGTTGGGGGATCCCTGTGGGTCCCTTCCAGCTCAATATTCTGTGGTTCAGTGTTTGCTTGATTGCCACTGTTCCCACTGAGCCGGAAGGCAAGTAGCAAAGAGCTTAGAGTCCTGGAGCCAGCATTTGTTACCCAAGCGACATTCCTCAGCTTACGCCATCCTACCTAATTACCCGAGTCATTAATTGGTGCCAAGAGCACCAATTATTTACATGTGGTGTTTTAGAAAGTAACACTCCGCACGCCGCAAGGGAATTCTGCTCCTTTGCTCTCGCGTGGGGCCGTCTGCGCTTTGCAGGAGGGCTCACAGAGCGGGACCGGGAGCGGGACCGGGAGCGGGACCG
>VZTD01004782.1:1245868-1422828 GCA_013397725.1 Rhagologus leucostigma
CCGGGGGGAGCGGCGCCGTCCGTCCGTCCCTCAGGCCGCGGCCGCTTCCCGGCGCCGCTCCCGTTCCTCCCTCCGCCGGCGGGACGCGGGGGCTCAGGGGGCGATGGGCTGGGCCGGCCGGGCCTCTCCCTGCCGTAACAACTTTCTTTGGGAAAAGAAACCCAAGAACTCGCGTCGTGCGGGAGGAGCCGCCCCGGGCGCGGTGGATCCAGTGGGGAAAAGGCCCCGGGTTGGATCTGGTGGCCCCACGCCCCCCGAGCCCGGGGAGCGCGGTGGGGCCGGTGAGGGACAGGGCAGAGAGCAGCAAAGTGTTAACGGGGCTGGACTAGAGCAGTGTTCGGGCTCTTGCGATGAAAAGTTTCAACCGAAGTGTTCCCCGTGTATAGAACATCCCAGTTACTCCAGTGTGTTCCTGCAGACTTTGTGTACGTGTGGGTGGACGAACACCGCGTGTCGAGATGTGATGGCCTTTTGGGTCCTTGTGTACAGATACACGCATACATCTCGGAGTGCTTCCATGTTACTTTGTTTTGTAGTATTGGAGCCTGGAAATCCTGTTTTTAAAAGCTCGTATTTCTTTAAACTGCAGAAAACAAAGTATTCCCTGTGAATTACGGTGTGAAGAATCAATAAGGGCCAGCTGTGCCTTGTTTAGCTGTACCAGAGTTTGATGGCTGCCTGCTTTATTCTCTAACCTACTTGAAATAAGTATTAATTGGTAATGGGCTGTCTTATGTCTAAGTGTTAGATGATAAGATAGCTCTGAAACATGACTGTATCCAGGCTAAATGATGCAGCCATGTTGTTTAGTTCTCCGACTCGGTTGTCTGCCTAAGTTAATTAGAAAAAAATTTGTTTGATACAGTCTGTGTGTGAACACTCAGGATTAACTTCTTAGAAAATCCCTAACTTTCTTGATGCTCAGATTTACTTTGCAGATTCGTTCAGACAAGGGAAGATTTTCTTTGACTGTTTTCCATCTTAGTGGACTAGCAGATGGTGCGTTTTGTGAAGGGGGCCTGAATTCTGCAAGCTAGATAAATGCATTACAGTACCATATGAAAACAATGGAAAACATGTTAACAGATGACAACAAAAATAATTATGACACTTCATTTCTATTATTTTGACATAAAACTGGTAGTCTAAACTATGTTCCTTTGTTGATGATAGATGAGAATGAGAGACCAAGTTGCTCAGAAAACTGGAAATACTAGTGTGGTATCAACTCACTGTTGTGATATTTGTATTTGGGTAGCATTCCTTAACAAGCAGTTCAGATATTACTCTGAATAGAGAGAATTTTCCATGCTTGATAAGTCAAAATTATTCTCATGTCAAATTTAAAAATGTGATATTTGGACCATGAACTAATTTGCTTGCTGTAGCTTTCAGTAAGAAGTCCTGCATCTGCATCTGAAACTCAAGTAATTTTACTGTTTTGTAGAATTCTGGATGATCTCGCCTGCTGTGCACAGTTGTGGCCTTCGGGGGAAAGGGTTAGAGTAGGTCTCTGTCTTCATGTATTCTGTTAAAAGTATTGCCAGAGCTCATCTGTTAATTCTCCCCATGTTTTTTACAGATGGAGAACTAGAATTCATATGAGAAGTCCCATATTGGAAATTTATTTTTTCTCTTACCCGTCTTCCAAATATATTAGTTAGATGAACAAAAAAAAAAGTTCTTAGAGCTCCCTAAAGCATCTATTTCATAATCCCGTATCACTTCCTTCGAGGGTGATATCCGTTGTGCTGCAAAGTAAGCATAAGGGTATTTTTTTTCAAATGTATGCTAATAATAAAACATGTAGGTCACAGGGAAAGTTGCTTAATTTGAAGTAAATAATACTAAAATTACTGAGTTTTCCATGATCATGGAGAATACCTAAAAGCACATTCTGATCCTTCATGCTTTATCTCTAGAAGTTTGAGACTGGCATTCTGATGAAAGAAGTGTCTGATACTAAGTTCTTGTGTAAATAGCATGGAAATCTATGTTAATGCTGTCTTTTATGCTGAGACTACTCTAGTGTTGTGAGGAGTTTATTCTTTTATGTGTGTACACATATGAGTATATACAGTTCCATGTTTGTATTTAACTATATTTGTAATCAAAAGCAAGGAAAAGTGAGCTATTCTTTCATTTCCTTGAAATACTTTTGATACCTGAGCTACTAAGGAAGTGCTAATGCCAGGCAATAGATTACCCTTTTTATGATATTAAAAGAACAGTAAGAGAAATTAAATCAGCTGGGATCTTTAGTTATTACATTTGTAGTTTTGTGCTAAGTGGCAGGACTTGAGACCCCTGTTCTGCAGTAGTGTTTCTTTGCTTGATCTGAAAGTTGTAGTTCGTGCTGCAGAGGAGAATGAGTGAAAGGTGGTGTGAAGATGCTTTAAATCTTTAGTGTAATACTGCAATCTTTGCAGCATACTTGGCTTGCGATTAAAGGGGTAGCCCTTTTCATGTAGTTTTTGAGTGGAGGTAAAAATTTGCTCAGGTAATTGCTAAATTAAAGACTCTTAAAAGCTCTTCAGCTTCTTTCAAGCGGACATTAGGTACTGAGCACCGTCTGCAAAATCTTGCCTTCTGTTTCTCTGATTGTTCAATGTCCTTGTCCCAAAGAACAAAGAAATTGTCACTTTGGTTTTGTAGTGTTAGCACTAAAAGTGTTTGGTACCGTTCTAGGTACTAATGAGCTTCATCTTTTTATGACCAAGAAATTCAAGCCTCCGGTGCCCAAAGGTAGTGCTATAGATCACTCTGAAGTGAAACAAATCTCTTTGGTGTGCTCTTTGTTGCAAAATTTTGGGTAGCTGCAGTAGCATCTGATTGTGTCGTGCTGCCTTATAACAGTTGCATTTGAAGTATCTAAGTCAGCATGTGCATTACAGTATGTTCAGGTCCTCCACAGTCTGCTAAAATAGATTGCCATGCAACTGTCAGTGACCGTATTTGATGTGCCACCTGGTTTGGTCTTCTTGATGAAGAGATTTTTGGGATGTAATATGTGATACTTGAATAATTGAATTTAGCTTGAATGCTTTTGTAGTGATGCCCCCATTCCCTTCACCACCACCAGTTTTGCAATACTATTCAGTATAATTTTGGGAAGTTTGTCTAGAATTTATTAAGCAATTAAACTGCATTAAGTTTTTCACACTGCTGAGGACATGTTATACTTTTTACATGCTGAACTCTGCAAAATGAAAGCAAATATGAGTTGCTATGATATTTTCTTTAGCTGAAGTTTTATTTTAGGGGTTCATCTTCTTTTAAAGAATGAGCTTTTACAAGGTAAAAGCTGTGCTTGGAGTATATAGTACTAAGCTGGGAATTCAGGATCTTGTAAGGTTCTGTATCATGCAAAACTGCTCCTTATTGGTATGTGAAATCGGGACTAACTTAAAATTAGAAGCTGGAAACTGTTCCATATTCAGAAAATGAATTATTTAATTACTTAGGAAATTCTCACAGATGAGTTATTGATGCTGCTGTTCAGAATCCTGTCTAAAATGTTCCCGTTATTTCTGATTAAGTATTCTAAGAGCTCAAGAGGGGCTAATGTTTTGTTACTCAGTGAAACAGAGTAATATGTGAGTTTCACCCTAACTTCCACCTTTTGTTCTTGGGTTATGAAGTAGAGAAGGAGAAATTAATATTTCCATGTAAATAATCTTCCTTGGTTGATTTTGTTTATTTGCTTTCCCACAATATGAGTTCTTTGAAAGATTTGATCAAACTACCCTCCTTGGTCTTCAGGTTTATAATATTTGTTTTATTTTCTTGGAAACCATGAAACAAGCTGTAAAGAGGTTCTCCGTATTTCCTGTGACTTAACATTTGGTTAAGTAATACTATTTAGTAATCTTGTTGCAAATGAATCTTACAATCTCTCTTACTTTTCTCCTGAAGAGTATGAAAAATATCCCAGTTCTGTGATGAATTTAGTGACAGTTCAAAACATCTTTGTGAGCTGCAGCCTCATTCTGGATAAGGACACTATGTCTGGATTTGACTCTTTCATTGATTTGATAACTTCTACTCCTGTTCTCCTTTGAGATTTTTTTCCTTTAACTTAGAGCTGTTAGGTTATTGGTTTGTTACTGGATATCATGACTGGAATACACATTTTGCTATAGTGACTGTCAGAGTAATACCTGATCTTTTCTTTTGAAGGTTTTCGTGTCTGACCTTTCTCTGTGAGCATCCAGGAGCTGCTTGGGCTGCTCAGCAGTTGTCTCCTGCCCACATAGCAAGTGCTCTGAAGTGATGATGGGTGCTGAATTTTCCCTCAGCTAGGCAGAGTTGTAGCAAAAACTGGCACTATGTACATGTCATTTCATTTAGGTATGTCGTAGCAGGCTTAAAGCCACAGACTCGTACTGAAACACAACCACAACACTAGTCCTTATAGGTTTGCCTTGATCATTAATATGTAAAATATCCTTTTTCCCTTCCTAAATATGTATTCATGACTAATATTGCTGTCAGGGATTGTTGGTAGAAAGTAGAAAACAGCCAAAGCTGTTGACGGGAGTTTGTAGCATGGTTGAACTTTTTGTTCTTTTCCCCAAGATCGTGATTAAGGTAATTAATCTTAAGAAAGTCAAGTTGTGGTAGAAAAGAGAGAGTATTCTTATAATTAGATTGAGTGGAATATTAAGGGCTGGATGCTGGCAGTAGCTGTGAACTTGAGGTGTGAGTTGACCGAGGATTGCTCTTGGAGAAGTTCGTTTTTTGTGTTCACGTAGAGCTGTTCCAGAACTGTTGCAAAGTTTGCTTTCCTTAGCTGAGTAAGAGGAACTTGTGAGACATCTTTTAACAGGCTATCTTGCATACCTGTATGGTTCACTTGAAGTTTTATTATTGTTTTAAATACTTTGATTCTGTTTAGATTTGGTTGTCTATATAAATGGGTAGGAGAGAAAGTCTTTGCACAAGATGGTAACTGTGGTTAATATGTATAATTTGAGCCATCCATATAAATACAGCTGTCTGTGCTGGTCTGTTAACATTTGCTATACGAAAGAGTGCTTATGTGGGTTAAGAATAGGATCAGCTGGTGCAACTTTAACAAAGGAATGAATGGATAAGTTACTTGAATCCATTTCTTTTTTTCTCTCTTAAACATAAATGACACATTCTAACAGATATATTTGTTTATTTATTAGATAACTGAGTATTAAATGTATTGTGATAAACCCCCACTTGAAGGAAATTGAGTTACTCTTATTTTATTTTACAAGCTAGTGGATGCTGGTATCTGCATGTAAAAGATTGACACACAGGGACACAATGCAAATCAGTCATAGAGGCTGTGGTTATATAATCTGCTGATAGAGGGGAGGAGGGAAAACCAAACAGCTGCATCTGACCAAAACCAGAGGGTCTTGTGACTTCAAGATAACTTAGAGGAACACCGAGGAAGAACCAAAGGAAAATGTGTTCTAAAGTAGTATCAATGGAGTCAAGAATTGCCTGGCAATTAAGAGTAAGAGTTTAAGATGGTAATCCTGGCAAGATGACATGTTTGAATATGTTGTCATTTTTTACAGTATTCTGGATAAATGAAATCTTGCCTAGTTGAATGAAGTTTGACCAGGATGAGACCATCCAGGGAAAATGCCAAAATCTTTTGTGTGGTGTTGCAAAGCAGTTGTAGTTGCAGCAAATCTAATTTAATAACTTTTCTGTTTTGGCAGTATGGTTCTTTGATCACTACACAGTACATCGAGAGTCACTAGGTAGTGAGTCACTATGTAATGCAGGGATTTGAAAAAGGTCCTTGGTTTGAAAAAATGTCACTTATTTCGTTCGTGAATTAGTAGTTGCACATCACTCTCTGTCCCCTTCCCTCCCATCTGAATTGTGGGCAGAGTGTAAATGAAAACAAATCCTGATATCTGGGATGTGGGAGATGGTTAGGGTACAAAATCATTTGGGCTAGTGCTTTTGCCTTACGTATTTCTGAAGATTAGAAATAAGCTCTTTCTTTCTCCAAAGTAAAAAGTAGCCATCTGCTTAAAACATGACGGTGCCATTCCTTTGGTCTGTGTTGTCCAACGGGAAGCAGTTTGTCATATCCCACCTGACGTGTAGCCAGCTCGGTAATGTTGCTGTGAATGAGAGAGAATAAATTCGAGTAGATGGGGCCTGGGTCAATAGTAAGCAGCAGTTTGGCTGTTCACAGCAATAACGTAAATACGGGAGTTGTTGCCTCAAGCTGCCCTAGTGGGCCAGGGAAGTACGTGGAGCAGACTTGGCAGTGAGCCCGGCCAGTAAAACAACATCCAAGTCCTTGCATTTGTCCAGGCATGCCGTGTGGGGTTCGAATGACAGTGGAATTTAAGATGAGTGAAATGATCAGTAAGGCTAAGTAAAACTGCAAGGCAGGAGCAAACTTATTAACAAGCCAGCATTCTCTTCTAGCTTTAGTACACCCATCTGTAAGTATTCTTGTGAAATACTGGCAAAAGAGAACATTAAAAAATAGTAGAACTGTTCAAAGTCATTCAGGGAAGATGAATTTGAATCTGAAGCACACAGGTCTGGTGGAAGGAGAGAATAATGAACTTTCTGGAGATCTGACTACAAATCCGTGGTCTTTCAGCAGTAAATTCATGAAAATAGAACTCTGTGTGTGGTTTGAGTTAGTGTTGTGTGGTGATTTTGGTGGCTTTTTTTAAAGCACAAACAAAAACTTCATTTGGGGTTGCATGAAAGATGTTTGTAGGTAAAAACATGAGCAGGTACTTAGTGCTAATTTATTAATGTCAGAAATGTAGAATCATATTATTCACATTAATATTTAGATTAATAGGAATTGCTTGCTTAAAAATGGTTTCTCAGGCTGCACTTTGGAAATTAATCATCACTTCTAAAAATGAGACATATTTTTAATATAGAAAAAAATTATTGAATGGAGTTAAATATTTCTGTTGTTTTTGGGGTTTTTTTTAGCAGGTTGGTACAGAGGGTTAATGAGAGTCTTAATGTTTTAGTGGCTGCTAACATTGCTTTTTAGGGAACAAATGCTGTGGGAAATGTTTTTTTAATCCCGTATCTTAATTTTTTTTATGGTTTTGGAAAAATGGAAAGATGACTTAAACATACTTTCAGAGAAGCAGTATTTGTTCTGTGCTAGAGAGGGAATGGAATTATGACTGATTGTAGTTGGGCCGGGGCAGAAACTGTTACTTTCTAACTAAAGTTGATTTACAGAGTAGCCCTCTGTATCTTCATAGCCAAAATGAAAGCGTGACAGAATGACAAACTGCTAATCCACTCACGTTGCATTTATTAACCGTTAGTGACAATGATTCATTGCTTTGATGGCTGCATAATGGACTGTAATAATATCTGCAGTGATGTATAGCTACTCATGTGTATCTCTAGATGCTTTCTAGAAGTTGTTCCCTAAGACGAGGACACAAAGGAGATGAGGAGATTCAGTAACTATGATTACAAAAGGCTGTAACGGTGTCATTTGGAACAACTACTCAAACAACAAGGCCACAAGGAAATACATGGTTTAATCCAAAGAACTACTAAGAAAATCTGGCAACATTTTGTATTTTGCAATACTTCCTTAAATTACCTAAGAGTCTCTGTATTTCATCAGTGTAATTTGTCAAATTTAGTCTTTTGAGAGCAAATGCTGCTGTCTTTCAAATTGCCAAGCTTTTTGTGTTGGGGGCAGGAGGTTAGGCTGATTTACAGTATGTGGTGGTACCTCCACTCCTGCTGGAATAAACACAAACTATTTAGGACTCTGAGAAGAGATGCAAAGTTAGACATGGCACATTCATGAGTCATGCTAATATCATCATCTGTGTTTTGGGACATCTCTCTGAACTTTGCTGAAAAAAAATTGTATTCTTGTTCATCTTCAGCCTCCTTTTCCATTTGGCTGGTTGCCATTTCTGCCTTGTACTGTATCAATCTAGCAGAGTGAATTCAAGGTGTTTCTGATTCTATAATTATGTGAGCAGATGGGAGAACAAGGCAGTTTCCGATTGTCATTCTGGCTCATTACAGTTCTTTGATGTACACAGCCTTTGAGTTTCCTGCACCTGAAGTCCACATTTAAGCTGTATTATAAAATATTGGTGAAAAGCTGTAATAATTAATGGCTTGAAATACTGAGTTAACTATATGGTAGGATTGCCTGCTGTGGAATGGTTTGCCCTCTGTCACGCAGGCCAGCTGCAGAAGTACAGTGTAATTTGGCCGAGGTGTGAAGAGTTCCCAAACGAGTTTGTTCAGATATTATTGATACCAGTTCTCAGTCTCTGTGTCATGCTCTGTTTGATAATCAGAAAGGGGATGCCTCCATTTCAGTCTCCCCTCCACTGTATAACTGCTCCCCACTCGGACATCTTGCCTTGGTTACTTTTCTACCAGTTTTCACAAAGACCCTGGTCTGGGTCACCATACTCTCCTATAAACTAAAATACACACTTTCTTGCACACTCCTGTCTGTTTTCTTTGATATGGCCCTCCTTACACCTTCTGATCTTGGAATCTTGGCTTCTGCTCAGTGCTTCAAGACAGGAGCAGTAAGCTGGCAGTGTCTCTGTATAGAGCAGCAGGTTGCTGTGAGCAAGGTCATTGTGTTAGAAGTCAGTTGGTGGTAAAGGCATCCATGTAGGAGTTAGGTGAGGTAGTTCATTCTGTTTGAATCACTGGAGAGCCTTTTGATGGAGTCCGTTGGTTTTGCCCCCACAAAGGAAGAGTTGTGCTTGGTAAATTGGCCCACAATACCAAGAATCTAGGCAAACCTGGCCTGGTGGCAGCTACAGCACATGATTAATTCTCTTGTTCTCTTCACTGAGTATTTGCCTAATCTTCTCACTTACCTTTATGCTCAGTCTGCTTCCAGTGGGCCAGGCACAGCACACCACTTCGGGAGTGATCAGGCTTCTCTCAGGTCCCATGTCTACACATCTGAAATGCTCTGGGATTGCAGGGCTGCAGTCCTTTTGCAGACTCTCACAGCTGATCGTATAGAATGGGATCGTTCATCTTCAGAACAGCAGTGTCAAAAGGCTGCTCATACTGTGTGCTAGTACCTGCTGTGCCGATGTATTGTGCTGTTTCTGAAAGGCTGTACACTGATATCTCTGAACTGCCGGCTCATGTTAAGCTGACTTGTGATCTGACAGTGAATGACAAATGAGGCTTCGTCAAACTGGAGGGCAGCAGGTTCTGTTTTGTCTGCAAGGTTATTATGCAGGGAAATACCATGTCTTCTTGAATGATACAGCCACAGATTAAAAAAAGGAACCAAAGAGGAGCCCACAGAACTTGGAGGTTTTTAAAGCAAGTAGTTTTTTTTTTTTAACCTGTTATGAGTATTAGTGAATAATCCTTAAATACTGAACCAAAAGCTTTAGAAAATTATCGTTTAAAGACGTACTTCATAATCAACCAGAAATAGCAGGAGAGCTGGAGAAGGCACAGGTATAAACACTGCTTAGTGCTTCCGGTTGCTATTTTCTGTTTTGTAACTGAACTTAGAATGACTAATTCTTGTTGACTCTTACACTTACAAGTTGAATTCTTTACCTGCCTTGTTCATAGCTTTTTATCAATGTATCTCAAAGCTGTTCTTTCCCTATTTGAAACTTAATTTCATTACTTCAGTGTGAAGCTGGAGGTACACTAAGACAGCAGTGCTAATTTAAATTCGTACCAGGCTGTGGCCTAAGGGTTTATTTAGCTGCATGTTACATTTTTATTTGATAGTGAGCACTAGTGAACACCTGCAGTTCCTGTTGCTTGTTTCCCCCCACGTCCTAAAGCTTGCCGTTCTGTCAGTTGTGTATATACAGGTGTTAGTGCACTGTAAATATGATTGCCAAAATCATCTGTGTTAAAAGAACCTCTCTTCTCATTTCCCCTCCCCCTTTGTGTGTGAAGGTGTGTGGGAGCGTGGTTGCTGCTGAAAAACCTTAGTGTAGTTACACCCCAAGGGCCAGTATGTTCTTATTTTAGTCAGTGTCAGTTGTAAACATTTGATATGCTGGATTATTCTCTTGCTTAAACTGCTTAAACTAGTGCAGCTTCTTTATTCTTCTGTATTTCTACCAAGGATAATGAGTTCTTATCCAGAGTAGAATTTGGAAAAGACTCATTGATGAGCTCCCACTGTTGAGAAGATTATTTTTCTTCTACATTTCCAGTATTCTTGCTTAACAAAAGAAAATGAGTGAAATTGTGACTGGCACGACAGAACTGCCTCTGGCATACATGATTGACAAAAGTAAAATTTATTTTTATCCTTTTTTAGGGTAATCTCATATGACCGTGAAACAGAACACAAAACCATCGAAGAGAGTGAACTGCTTCATAAAATGAGAGTTGTAGTAAATCATCCCTTTCTGAAAACTTAAACTTGCCATACTGCTTCACATACTCCTGAGTTTGGTCTAGAAGGGTGTGTTTCCCCCTACTCCACCCTGCCACTTTAATTTTTTTCACGATTTATTCTTTTTCAGTACCTTATTTGGCTTACTAGTCAGTTGTACTCCTTATAAACTAATACATTGCTGCGTTTCAGTTTTGGGTTGTGGGGTTTTTTTAAGTTGGTGTTTAAGCTAGTAGGAAGTGTTTCTGGAGAACCGATAGCTTGTAATGGAAAACTGGAGTTAAATATCCAGTTGTAGAGTTTTAGTGCGATAGTGTACCAAGAAGAACTCTGATCAGTCGTATTTTTAAGAGCACAAAAGGAAAACTATGATTATTGGCTATTTTGTGTTCCCTGTGAAGATTAAGACTCCTCTTTCATCCCAAAAAACACATAAACTGCTGCAAACCTGCAGAATAATGAGATAAAAAACCAGCCGCATATGCTTTTTGTCCTTATTTACAAATATTTTTGTAACCATTGTGTTCAGAAAGAGATAATGATAACTGTCATGACAGAACTGGAAAACAGAAAAGTTGGTCATTCTTTTTAAAGCTTGTGAGACAGACTTGCCTGAGAACACACATGATGTCTGTGTCGATGTTCAGGTCTTTCCTCATGCTATTTAAAGGACTTGATTACTGAACCTGTTTTCACTGTAGTATTTTTATAAGACCTAGGTCATGTTGCACTTTCTTAGTACCTTACAGCAACTCCTATTGTCTGAAAATGTTTGTTTATGGGCTTATAAACTTAGAATAATAAAGTGGTTTGGATAATTCTGGCACAGGGCTTGTGTTCAGACATTCGATAGTAATTGACCTTCCTTCTCTGGAGAAATCTGGCTGAGTGCACAGCTGCACATGTGCGTGTGCTAGTACATCACCGAGGAGAGAACAACTGGTGGGCAAGCATTGCTAGTCCTAAATGTGCACTCTGATACAGCAAGTAGCAAGCAAAATGTACTTTCGAAGCAGTTGTTCTGGATATTATTTAATTATATTCCCCAGTTAGACAGCTTATGTTGAAGTGTAGTTAGCAGCTTAGTAAGGGATGAGCCAGCGTTGTTTTAATACTGAACAGGAGCTTCTGTACACGACTCTGTTTCCAGACAGTAGCAAATGTACATTCAAAATGAGCAACCTTCTGATTCTCATTGACAGTGGATGACACAGATGCCTGATGTAAGATTGCAGTGAAAGTCTGCGGCTTTATTTAGCTTATACACTGTGAATATAGAGCATCTGCTCATTTTTGTGATCCCTCAGTAGTGAACCTGATCTCAGTAGGGTGGGGAAGAAGGCTTCAGTAAATTTCTAAAGACTCATGGCTTCTCTGTGCATGGTAGTGTTAAAAGTCTTAGTAAGTAAAAATAAAGCTGAGTTTCTTTCTATGCCATTTATCCAGATCTCCTTTGATCGTAAAACAAAATTTGTTTAACATGGTTTGTTCTGAGCAAACAGTGACTTGTTTTGTTTCTTTGTCTCCTTTAAAATGCTTACTGGAACAAATGAGCTATTAATACTACTTCTAAAACTGAAATTGAACTTATTGGCCCATAATTCTTCAGTATTTTTTAACCTTTTATTTAGTCCAGTTTTCTTTACTTGGTATTGCTGTTGTCAGTTTATTCTGTTGTCCTTACTAACGCAAAAGCATTTAGCACACCTGCCTTTTCTGTATCACGAAGGGCTTTTGATGTGAATGGCACTACTTCTCTTGGCCTTTGTATTTTGCTGTGTGTGTCCTATCTAGCATTTTGCCCCCATGTGCTTGTGGTAGTTTTTATGCTCTACCTTCGCAGTCTGCCCTGGTTTTCGTTCTTGAGTGCTTTCTTGCATTTTATGGTCATTGAAGGCCTCATGACTTGGCCAACTTTACTTCTTTATTGTCTTTCCTCCCCCAATAGGATTGTTTGGATGTAATAGCTCTCCTATTAAGTAACCAGATTTCCATAACTCCATTTTTTTCCCTTGGGCTTCTTCATAACTCTTTTTTGCCTTACACTTGCCTATTGTGAGACTTCTCCTTTGTTTGTTTACCCTCTGCTTCTTGAAGCCCTGTGTTGGATTTCTTTTGTGCTATTCTCACTATTTCTCTTTTAAGGGTTATCACCTAAGTTTTTTTCATTCTTTCTTTTTTCCCCCAAGTTGTATTTGTGTTTGTATGTTTACTAGTTCCTTAAGATAGGTTAGAGGGCTCTTCCGGATTGGATTCTCTGCAGTCTTTAATAGGACAAAAGTTATTACTGGTAAATAATCTAGTAGAATTAATGGCATGATTTGTAAAGGTCTTAGTGTTCTTCTTTTTTATGCACAACTAACAGGTTATTTTAACACATGATCTATAAGGCGGAGGATTTGTGTGTGCAGACTGAAATAAATCTACATGTTTATCAGTTGTGTCTGAAAATGATTTGGGTGATTTAGACTTCAAACCATATTGTGTTCACAGCATTAAGCGTGCTTTTGGAATTGGATATTCATTAGGTTTCTAGCTTCCTGTTTTTTGTGTGTGCACGTGTGCGGCTGGGGAGGAGTAACAGGAGATCACAGTGCCAAACTCAGGAGAGGTTGTTTGTCAGGAGAAGGCCAAAGAAGCCTGAGTCAGAAAAGTGCTGTCTCCTGTCTGCTCCATCTCTTCTCCAGTTCTTCCCAGCTGGTGTTGGAAATTCTGTGCAGTCTCATCTCTCCACCTCTGTCATGTGAAACTTAAGTTTTGAATGTACATCTGCTTTCTGTAAATCCCTGTGACACTGAAAGTAGAGAAGTTGTCTTAAATGTTTTAAGATTTCTTGATTATTGGTGCAAGAGAAGTAAGGCTCTTTGCAGTGGTGAGAGTTTTAGTGCAAACAATGTGTGCTACTGTTCCTAAAACCATTAATGACAGTAAATGGTTACACAGGGCTTGAAGACTTCCAACTGCTGTTTTTCTAAAATGTTTTTATTGTTATTTCAAAAATTCTGCAGCTGTAACTGGTTTTTTCCTAGGTTTTGATAAGCTGGATAATAGCCTTTATTAGGATTACCTTCTTCTTCCCTTGATCGATCCTTTTATTAATACTGAGTTAGAAAACAGACAACTATGATCTTGCACATTAATACATCAATAGATGTGGAAAACCTATAACCAACTGCTGTCTGAATTTCATATTTTGTGATGGAAAACAGCAAAAAGAAAGACTCTGAATTAATGTTTTAAAAGATGTTTGTTACCCTAGTGAAAGGACAGGGAAATGTGGTTTTGGTAGTGCTCAGCATAGTGAGCTTGTGTTAATTGTTTGTGATACGTGCAATAGTCCTTCCTGAGAATCCTGATCCTTTCAGTGTGTGCATATTTAGAAATCAACCTCTACTTATTTTTTGTGCTCCTAAAACATATAATTGTAGTTAATGATATATAATATGGATAATTATCATACATAACCATAATATATATATAAAATCACACAGTGTTTATAGTATTATTAGGTACTCCTTAAATGCAGTTTATGCCTCCTTTAATAGATTTCTTATAGAGTTGTTCGCTGCCCGTGAACCGTCAGCCTTTTCTTCTTTGTTTTTTTTTTTTAGTAAAGTCTGAGGAAAGTAGTTCATTCCTTGATAACAATGTGCTTTCTCCTCATTTGAATGCTTCCCTGTCTGTGAGGAGCTGATGTTTTATTTTGTTTCTGTTTTAGTTAATATTAAGCTGATTGCTATTAGTGAAACTGATAATAGGCTTACTTCATTAACAAACTAATTTTTTTCATCATGGAAAGGTCTAAAATACAGAGCTTCCTTTCCGGATATTTTAACTGATTGTGAGAGAGACTACATTTATTTTAAAACAAATGTTGATAGTCTGCTGATAGTCAGGATAAAAATAATTTTAAAAAAAGACCTAATACCCAGAGATGCAGTTAATGTCATCTAGCCTGGATTTATGGAAAATTAAAGAGTGAAGACCCTATTTACAAGTGGAAAGAAACAAGAGTGGAATCACAGTGGCTACAAAATACAAAAAAAAGTTGTGTTTTCTACTTTCATTTCAGACAAATGTCTCATATTGGCAATTAATTCAATATTGAGAAGTGGGGCAAGAAAATCTGCCTCAGTTCTGTGAGACAAAGTTGCTGATTTTGTTGGGACTTGTACGCCCTCTCAATTGCTTGTTTTTCTTTGGAATATTTCCTGTGTTTTGGATAAGTTAGTGAGATCTGAGAATATTTTGTTTTGCCTTATTTTGCCGAACAACTTGTGCTCAAACTTCGTGCAACTGCACTGAAAAATGCTATTTAGCATAGGCAATTGAGAGTTTTCTAAGCTACAAAAAATGTATCTCAGGAATATGATTCTTCATAATATCTGTAATAATATTCTTTGTTAGGTCTCTTGGTTGAATGTTTTTAGTAGTTCATAATCTTGATTCAAGTTTGAGTCACTGTAAGATGCTTTCTATTGTTAAGGAAGATAAACATGTATGTGATGTTCTGGTGCTTGTAAGTATTGACTGGGCTTGCAGAAAGTACCTTAGTCCTATTTGTGTCAAAAAGATGAATTTTTAATGATTTTTGATTTAAAATGTTTAATTATTAAAGTGGAATACAGTTATGAAAGATGAAGTTGGGATTGAGTGTTTAAGCTTAGATCTTTTCAGAATTTCAATGCATTTTTCTGATGGTATTATATTTTCAATGACTGAAGATGTGTATAAGCTGTGAAGTCTGATTGAAAACAGGATTTATGATAGAAAACCGTACTGTAGCCATATTTCACTGTAAAATTGACTGGGGAAAATTTAAAATTAAGAATTATCTTTATTTTGTGTAACTAGTGTAATGGGACATGTCTAGGATGTTGATAACAGTCCATATATGAGAAGCAAAGGGTTTTGTTTATGGCGTTTTTCCAAGTATTGCATTCTGATTCTTACTATTTTTTTTCTTTTTTAATTTTGTTTTCAGATCTTGAGTCAGATGACTGTGCATCCATATACATCTTTAATGTAGACCAGCCATCCTCCTCTGTCAATCAGCCAATTTGTATTCCTCACCATGGACTGCAGTCTCACTCCTCTCCTCTGACGCCTCCTACGAGACTTCAGAGTCACAAGAGCTATGAAGGCACTTGCGAGGTACCAGAATCCAAGTACAGTCCACTAGGTGGACCCAAACCCTTCGAGTGCCCCAGCATTCAAATCACATCGATTTCACCCAACTGTCACCAGGGAATTGAGGCCAATGAAGATGAATTACACACAAATGGCACAGAAAATGAGTATATGGAAAGGCCTTCCCGGGACCATCTCTATCTTCCTCTTGAGCCATCGTATAGGGAATCATCCCTTAGTCCGAGCCCTGCCAGCAGCATTTCATCCAGGAGTTGGTTTTCAGATGCTTCCTCTTGTGAATCCATTTCCCATGTTTATGATGACGTAGACTCAGAGCTAAATGAAGCAGCTGCTCGATTTACCCTTGGCTCTCCTTTGGCATCACCTGGTGGTTCTCCGAGAGGTCCCAGTGATGAATCGTGGCAGCAGCCTTATGGGTTTGGGCATGCCTTGTCGCCTAGACAGTCTCCCTGTCATTCTCCTAGAACTAGTATTACAGATGAAAATTGGCTAAGCCCTAGACCAACATCAAGGCCCTCATCAAGACCTACATCCCCCTGTGGGAAACGACGACACTCCAGTGCTGAGATTTGCTATGCTGGTTCTCTCTCTCCTCACCATTCTCCAACTCCATCACCTGGCCATTCTCCCAGAGGAAGCATAACAGAAGACACGTGGCTAAACACTTCCATTCATAATGTACAAGGCCTTAATTCTGGCCTTTCACCATTTCAGTGTTGTACAGAGACTGATATTCCTCTAAAAACCAGAAAGACCTCAGAGGATCAGACTGCCACTTTATCTGGAAAAATAGATATCTGTCCTGAAGAGCAAGGTAACTTGTCATCATCCCTTGAAACTGCAGTAGATGATTGTTCTGGATCTCAGCACACCTTGAAAAAAGACTTGCCTGGAGACCAATTTCTTTCTGTTCCTTCGCACTTTACTTGGAACAAACCGAAGCCTGGTCACACTCCTATATTCCGGTAAGTGATAGAAAGTACTACCCGCCTAGTTTTTCCCCTCCTGTGCGTCTTAAATAGACATATAAATGTCCTTGTATTTCAGTGATGCTTTAAGACTTTCTTAAGTTAAGACTTAAGAAAACTTATTGACGGCAGGTAGATGTTATAATTAGGAAAAAACAAGTTGAGATACCAAATACCCACCATCTTCTGAAATACAGTAGATGCACTGTAAATAGAATAAAGAAAAAAATTTGTATGCCGTGCTGAAAATCATCCTGAAAGAATGGATGTCTGGGCTGTAGTTCCAAGGTATTTCCATCATCAATGATAGAATTAAATAGGTCTTTTCCTTTTGCAGTCCTGTCATGTGCTACCAGGATGATTTGTGGAGACTCAGAAGAGGGAACTGGTTCAATTGGGGGAAAAAGTCCCCCTCCTTTCCAGTCTGTTTCTTCTTCAAGTCTGGGGTTTTTTAAAATTCCATTGCCATCTGTTAGTAATAGGTGTTCAATCTGCTACTAGAATCTTTTCATTCAAACGAAAGCAATGATGACTGTTTTAACTTAATTGTGTATTTTGGAATTGTGTTATATCCATGTAGGATACTAAGCAGTCCTAACTTGGCTTTTTTGTTAGCTTGCAGGCTAACATTATTCATGAAGGTGAGCACTACTGTAGGGTTAGAGGTCATGAGCATACAGGCATGGGGTGTGGATTGGTGGTTCTTCTGTGGGATGAGCAAAGTAGTTTAAAACACAGACAGCTCATACCTGTTTCCTCTTGTACCGCGGAGAACTGAGTACAACTGAATAAAAAGCAATTTTAATGTTTTCGTTAAAAAGTAAAAATATTTTTTTGAATGTCGGACTTTATTTAGAAGCTGGCACTGAAGAATTTCGTAAATATAAGATGGGCAAACAGGCAGAAGACAATGAAGACTACACCTATACACAAGTAAACTACATAAATCTATTAAGCTGACTACATTTGCTGCCAAAAATGGTGGCTGACAATTGAATTAGTGGAAATGGCTGCACTGGCAGCTGTATCCTCAGTGAAATGTTGAATTACTTAGCAGCTGTAGCCTGTTCCACAAGGGCTATGGCAGCGTGCATCTTCAGTATGTAAAACATTCCATTCTGTCATGTAGTATTTTATAATTTTGATTCTTATAAACCAGGGTAGCTAAGTTGATCCTTACATTTTATGAATAAAAAAAAAATGCAGTAAGATCCACTCTTTCTAAATAGTTGATGATGGTGACCAAAAGTGAGCATATTAATTGTCATAAGGAATTACATAATTTATATTTATGTATTTATTCCATATTGTATGTATAATTGTATTAATTGTAGTATAAATTACAAGGTATAATAAAAATAGTACGCTTTTTAATGTCTTGATTGTATTGTCAAGCACAAAGTAGTGCAGGAAGTAAACTGGAGTACTGATTCCAAGCAGGTGAGGTGCACACCCAGCTGCAATACCTGACCCCTGGTAGAAGGGGGGGTAATTTGCCTCACGTATTCCATGGTGTGAAATGTGTAGGTAGCACCTTCTGCTCTGAATGCTCTCTAAAGTTTTGTAAATCTGTTATCTGCTTCATCTGTCAAGCCCTGACCATGTTTTCCTTCGTTCTTCTGTTTTCGGTAAGTGTGCAATGCTTAACAAAATCTAAAAATGTATAGCGTGCTTTTGAGCATGTTAGTCATATTTCACATGCCATCCAAACTGTTCTGTAGATGACAGCTTGTTATTGGTCACAGAAACCCATAATCTGCCAGTCAGTGACATATGAAAAATGTCTGTGTATTACGTGCCCTGGGTCCCGTTTCTGCTCCCTTGTCAAAGATAAGTGTAGGCAAGGGACTGGGCAGGACACTGCAACAATTCCTTCCTACAAGTGGAAGAACTGGGCAGCGGCTTCCACAGGGAATAGTGGAGGTGTCTGTTGATGATGTCACTCACCAGGTATGATGGCAGATTCAGTTGGTCATTTTACAGAATATTCAACAATTAACTTGATAATTTTATTTATTACATCATTACTCTTGTTTCTATTTAGGATACCTGTTTCTTCCACCCCCAGCCTCCCCACAGGTGATGGATACGATGTAGTTTTAGCTGTGTCTCAAGTTTTCCTTCCCCTCTGCCTAAAAAACCCCGGTTTTTTTGGGATCTTAATACAGTGATAGTAGATCCAACCTCCTCATTTGCATTTTACCCCAACATTCCACAAATGCGCTGATTTTATGGCTTTCTTGCACACTTGCTGTTAGAGTTTGAGTTGTAAGATTTCCAGAAAGTGCAAAAAAAGATCAGAGAGTCTGATTTACAATACTTTTTTTACTTGAACAAGGGGAATGAAAAGAGTCTAGAGGTGATCTAGAAATCTCTACTGAGCAGGTGATAGAATACAATACCTTTGGTGAGGACTTCACTCTAAAAGTACAATTCATAAAAGATCAGCAGCATTGCTGGTGCTTACCTTGGTTATGGTATTGTGGAGTTAAGGACCATCACAGACGTGGCCAGCACTGGTGTCAGTAACACGGGGCTATATTTTAGAAGAGTGGTCACTGATGATGCAATTGAAAATCACTGGAGTTCTGTTATTTTTGCTTTTAGGCTTGGTTTTTTGTTATCTTTAGCTTTAAACTTAAAATTTTAACATGAATGACTAGTGAAACAGTAGACTTTAGGTTTGGTAAAGTGGATCTTGAGAATCTCAAGCAAAGAGGCACTTTGTAGGGTAGTAAACTTAATGAGTCATTCATTTTTTTTCTTTAGGCCCACAGTATTTGATGGCAACAAACAGTGCTTTTGTGTCTGGAAGATAACCAGGCAATATTCATTAATGGTCAAAAATCTTGAAATAAAACCTAGTTTCTTTTACTTCCCTCATGGAATTCATAGAGATTTGCACATTGACTTAAAAACTACTACATAAATTGGCATTTGTCTCCAGACTGTTGTGTCATGAATTTAATCTATGCCACTGAGAAGTGATGGGACATCAGCTAGTTTCTTTGTTCCAGTGGTGATGAACAAACAGGCTTTGACAGATGTATTTACAACACAGAAATATTTTTAATGGTGGATATATAATGGCAACTTGAGAATATTTTACTGCTGAAAACCAGGATGGCTGACAATGTAATTTATTCGTTCAGAAAAAAAATTAGTTCAAATGAAGTGGTAGATAGTGGAATACTTGGAAAAGTTGTTTCTCTTGTCTAAATCTTTGTCTTGGAAGTCGAAAGAATAGAGAGGAACAGAATTATGTCCTATTTTTACCATAACTATATTGGGACTTTGGTCTTAATTTCGGAAGTCCACTCACATTGAAAGATTTCTATAAACAAAGTTAGTCTGCTAAGTATTTATCACCTTATTCTGATAAATAGAAATAACACTAGCTATTCTATTAGCAAAACTTGAAAATGAAAATGTTTGCAAATTACTGTCCTTGAAGATAAGGACCCACTTAAGTGAGATAAGCAAAGGAACTTTGAACCTCTTAGGTTTTTAAGAAGCGAGGCTATCGCTGTAATGTTTATACACCATTAATGAATCTAGGGAAATTCAGGTAGTGTTTAATACAGGACCTTTGTGCTGTACCTGTTATTCATCTCTCCAGTTTGTTCTGGGATGATGAAACAGAGATTTCCACGTGGCAATACACTGTACCTGTATTCTGAAAGCATCGTTAACTGGCTCTGCTAGGAACAGGATGGTGGTATTTTGAATGTACACAGTATTAATAAACTCTATTGATAGGCCACTGTGGCAGCCGGAATGGCCCCAAACTTCTTAACTTCAGAATTTCTCCACCAGGGAAAATACTGCTTTGTTCTAGGCAGTGAAGAGCTGCCACAGCAGTATTTTGGCTCTACAAGAGTTCTTGAAAACCATAGTATTGGATCACAGTTATGATTTGAGATTCTCAGGGGGTTTCTGTGTTGCAACACTGACTTGTCACAGAATATGCCATGGGTTCATCTCTGCAAAAATTTGGGATGAGGAAAAAATGTGGAATAGCCATTGTATGGTCAGTGAGCTTTTTCCCTTTTGAAATATTGGGAAGAGCTGTAAGTAGAAAATTATTTTTGCTGCAACTAAAAATTAATAAAAGGATCTCTCTAGAAGATCTGGGAATCTCAACCGATGAAGGAAACAAGAACTTTCACAACTATCCAAAGATACTACGGGGTATCTTTGAAAGGTTATTACTAGAATTAGTGGCTACAAAGAGGCAGGAACATTTTCATACACAGGAGCTAAAATGAATTTTTATATCAGTTGCACCTGTGTTCAAAACCAGTGCTACAAGTGGAAGATAATTGTTTTTAAGTGGATTTTGTTAATGTGTCCTATAGGCTTTGCTCTTCCTTCTGTCCCACGCATACTGCTCTGGGGCCATAGTCAAATGCAAACAAGCAATCTTGTTTCTGCCCTAAGCTTCTCCCTGTGTGAGAGGGGCGTAGTCAGCCCATGAGCTGTGCCCTGGCTGTTACAGGTCTGAATGCTGAAGTCCTTATGGACACGTTTGGCTGTTCTTATATTGAACATCAGTTGTTTCCTCATCAGTCACTTCGGTTTTGGAGATAGTGGTTGCAGAGAAGATGGTATCTGTTAAATTAATATTGATAAGATCAATGAAGTGGTAACTTTAAATTCTGTTGCTTGAGCTGAGAATGTTGCCAAAGGGTTCTTTCTTTACCTCTGAGTTCCCTTTAGTAGCTGCTGTTCCCTAAAGTCTTTAGTCTTGATGTGATACGAGTATGAGCTTTCGGAGGCTTGCATTAATCAGATTATAAAACTCCCTTGGTATTTCCAGAAGGACATTTGTAGGTTTACAGATTGGTGCTGTTTCAACAATGTGCTAAGATTTGATTTAATGAAAGCTTTAGAATGACCGTCACTCCTTACTTCCATATCCGTATCCTGACATGTGGTTTGGTCCTTTACTAGTAGGTTACTGCATTGCTCATAAGGTTTTTTACTCAAAAAAAAAAAGAGAAACTCCTGTGAAAGGCTAAGTCCCAAGCTATTGTAACAGTAATTTGACCCTGAACTGGGAAGAACTTAGTAATGAAACGTGGAAATATCTAAGGACATGTTCCTTCCATATCAAGACTGAAAAGTGAAGGGTTTTAAAACACGAAAGTTCTTATTTTTCTTGATCTTCTGTTCTAAAATAACTTGAAAAAACTCTCGGCCAGCAGCTGATCTGGGTTCTGAATGCAAAGTTAGGTGTCTTCATCAATAGCACAAAGCTGTCATGCTGTGTGTAAGCTGGGGAGAGACAGAAAAAGTACTTGTTCGTTTCTGAAGCAGCTGAGCTGCTTATTCTTAAACATGTTCCAGACATTTTAAGAGTAATGTGCCACTAAATTTTGTACTTAAGTTCTGCACTATCAGAGATCACTGAGGTTCAGTGCATGGTTAATACCTGATAACTGTGGTGAGTTAAGTCTAGCAGTTTTACTGCTGATCCTCACCTAACAGTGTAGACTGAATAATATTTTCTTGAGAACGGATCCTTAAACGTAGAAAAGCTTGCAGCTTCAGGCCTTCATTCCCATATTCAGCATCTGGTACAAAATAACATTGCTTCATATCAAAATGAATTCAAAACATATGCAGATTTGTTACTTCTTACACCCCAAAGGCTGACATGATTTTTCTCATTTGATACTGAATTCTACTTAGAATAAAAAAAACCAAAATACCAAGACTTTGTAGACTGTATTCTATTGAGTTTTTTAATTTATTTAATGTGCAGTCTTGTGGGCTCATGTGACTTTAAGAAGGTGACAGTGCTGATTAGGAAGTTCCCACTCTGCTTCTTGCCCTTTAGTTCTGCTTGGAGATGTACAGACAACTGGGACTGTGGTAAATTAAAAGGATTGAAAACTTTACATTTCAAAATGAACCGAAGTTAGATCGCTGGTTCAGTTCTATGTGTACCTCTATAGTATTTGTCTCAAATGTGTAAGGATGATGTGGAAGCAAAAATACATAAAATGATACCCCTGCGGGGCAGAAAGGTGCATGACAGAGTCCCCTAAAACCTTAAATCCACTGCTGCTGAGAAGTTCAGGGTGATAGAGACACCAAGAAAAATATTCAGAGAGAAACAACAATTTGGCTATCCAACATCAAAAGGGAAGCAGCTGTAACTCTTGAACCAGCTACATCTAGAAAACATCTGTTTGATGCAGTGCAGCCTCAAAAGCTGTGTCGTTTACTGGGGAATCCATGTATTGGAAGCTTTGCAATTTTTTAATTTTTTAGGCATCTGCACATGTATAGTGTGCTTCCTTGTTCTCTCGTGCTGTTATTTTCTACTTGTTTTCAAAGAATGCCAAAATCTTGAGACTTGTTTATTTTCCTGTCTCCATGTTTGTTCTAGTATGCCAGATATTTTCAAAAGATAGTGTGAGTCTGATTCAACTTGTGCAACATTATTGTTAGTTAATTGCAGGAGGAGTAAATCTCTCTGAGACACTGTATGGAGAGTGGTCACGAGCAACAAATACTTTTTTCTTGACTGAATTTATCATTCAACTTTCAGTAATACCTCCCAATAATTGGTATATAGCCTGTGATGCATTAACAGAGTTCTCTCAGGTACCATATCTGTTCAGTGTATACCAACTACTTTGACACAGAAATTTGGTTATATGGGGGATAAAAAAGATTTTCAGAAACACTGTTAAAAAAATCTCACATGCTACATTTCTTTTTAAACCCTTTCTAGTATCTTCTAATCCTGACGTTTACTTTCCTTTTCAGACTGAAGACTTGAATCCTTCTCCCTCAATAGCTATAAAAGTGAATGGCAAGGTGTAGTTGATAGCCAGTAGTAGCATTTAGGCAGCACATCTTGGCCTGTGGCGAGTATCTGGAAGGATTGGGCTTATACTGCATTCCTGACAGCTCCCTTTTTTATTGTTGGCGTCACCATCCTCTCTTACCCAGTGAATACTGTTGCTGTGAGAGGACCAGTCATCAGACCTCCTTATGGGAGGGAGAAGCCTCTTTGCTGTACATTGAATGCTTGTGGAGATGATTTCTCACATTTCTGCCTTTCAGTAGAAAGAAAGGGAAATACTCACATTCTTCCTCTCATTGCTCCCAAAAAGGTGCTTCAGGAGAGAAGGTTTATGTTATAATGCCAGCTCTCTCCTGAAGTGCACAGTACAGTGTCCATGGAACAGCAGATCAGCAGCTTGGAGGTTGTTCTCCTGAGGAGAAGGTCAGCAAGCGGTGCTGTTTCTTCTCCCTCTTTTCCATTCTTAATGACAGATATTTCTGTAGTAAAAAGTAGATATGTGGTACTGCAGGCTGAGCCCAAGTCCCTCCAGATACTTCCTAAAGACAGAGATTTCTTCCTCTTTTTCTTCAGTCCAAACATTTATCTTCCTTCTCAACTGTGGATATGTTTTTGTATGTCTTAGCTAAACTCTCCAGAAGGAATCGTTTATCTTTCATGGATCTGTGACTATTCATGTTTGTGGAAATTTGCATTGATTGGTGGTGGGGTTTTACCTGACTTCCTGTAAAGTGGAAAGAAAAGAAATTGAGTTTTCCCAGATGATGATACAAACCAATGTTTGTCCATCTCTTTAAAACCTAATTTGCTTTCCCTATTGGTCAGGGTAAGGTAGTACAAAACTATTTTAATAGAAGCTTATTTTTATTATAAATGTTTTTGTTTGATAAACAGTGCTATAAATGTTCACTTTTAAATGTTCCTAATTTAATTTGCTCTACCAGGTAATTACTGGCTTGAATCTGACTGTTCATCTTATTAGAATCTTAAGTCTATAAATCTGTGCAGGTAAAAGGGTAGGTATGCAAACATTGGTTTGAGGTTCTTCCATGTTACTTCAATTACTGTATTTTGTTCTTCTTCCCTGGAGTGACTTTGCTACTGTGTGTAAGGGTGTGTCTGTGGATAAGCTGAACACAACTTTAGGTCTCTTTGTTGCCTGTTGCAATAAGTCTTTATGCTTAGAGACAACAACTAGCTTTTTAAAACTTTGGATGATCGCATAGTGTTCATTTTAATTATAGTTATAACAAAATGCAGTGCTTGCCAAAGGAAAACAAAACCAGCAAGCTGGAAGATAATAATGCAGAGAGTTAAAACTTAATGACTGGCAGATTGAATTTAGACTGTTTCCTCTAAACGACATTTGAATTTGCTTGCTGATATACTTAAGGTTAAAAAGTTAATATAAAGGCATTATAGAGTAGCACTGGTAGTGTGGGGCTGGGGGTCATACAGTATCTTTCTTTTGCTCAGGTGTTGGAAAGAAGAAATTCCATTCTGTACATTCCAATGTACCAGCAAAACTGTGGAATTTTCACATAGTAGTTTTAGGCTAATAGCTATTCTTTTTTGGTTATCATTTGTTAGGAAAGTGACATTATTGTCTGTATTCTACGGTGAAGACTTTGTGCTGTGGCCGGATGGCGCAGTTCGTGTAACCACAGTGTGCTTGTCTTGATTGCAGCACATCTTCATTGCCACCTCTTGACTGGCCTTTACCAAGCCATTACGGGCAGTGTGAACTGAAAATAGAAGTCCAACCTAAAACTCATCACAGAGCTCACTACGAAACAGAAGGAAGCAGAGGAGCAGTAAAAGCATCTACTGGAGGACACCCTGTAGTAAAGGTAGGAAGTCTGGCTTTCTTGAGTAGAAGGAAATTTTTTAACTACAGTTATTGGTATTTACAATGCTGTGAATTGTTACCTTTTGTGAGGCTTACAGCCTTTCTTGGGCAAGATTTTCTCCCTTAAATGTAATGATAACTATTTTGACAACACTGACCAATAAAACCAGTTATTGTTGAGCTCAGAGTTAGATGTAAGGTCCTGGTAAATTAGACTTGGCTTTGGCATTATATTCTCTGTGAAGAGAAAGATGTGTGGGTTCGGTCTTCTTTGAATAACTGTGCGCACGAGATGTGCTGTGCTTCTCTCTGACTTTGAGTGTTCAGGTGTGTACACAAGTATCTTGCTCTGTGCTGGGGAGATGTCTGGATTGGTTAGGGATAGTCACTGATGTCTCCTTTAATATCCATGGTGTCAGCTGGCTCACACAGCTTGGAAGGGAACCCACCCTCATTCTCTGAATGGGGCAAATGGTGCTGAGAAACTGTAGGACTTCTTAAGATGACTTGGTTTATGTTTGCCACATCCTTAGGTGAAAGCAGTGTCTCTATAATTACCTCAATATTGCTTAATGGTCTTTACCTTAGTCCCAGGTCAGGTTAAGACAAAATTTAACTGCTTGTTTATGAGTCAAATCAGACAACAATTACAGAATTTTTATAAAACAAAGAGGGGTGGAAAAAATCTGATTACATCAAGGTTACAGCAGGTTTTGTCTTTTCCTCCAAATCCAGGATATTTCACGTTCATTTCCAATAAAATTACAGTCAGTGTTTCAGTCCTAAATCTTTTGCTACAGTCTATACATTAAAAATGTATTTTATATATTTATCCTCTTCCAGTAGTTGGAAGTAACTCATTACTGTTGGAGACCAGATGCAAAGTGCTATTAGGATTGGCATAATCAGTCCCCATTCTTTCTCCTACTCTTACTGTAGTATAAACATGTTATCATTTTTCCTCCTTATAGTTTATTTCTCTTCTTTGGCAAGTGAATTCTGTCACACTCTGTAATTACATCATTACATTTCATCTATATAGATGAAGATATACCAGCAAAATTTAAACGTCTTGGACTGTCTGCTGTTATTAATTTGTCTAAGCAACCTCTGCTTTCCAGGCTCTTCGTCTGATGAATTTCTTCCATCAACCTGACTCCTAATCATACTCTTTGGGCTGTTTATCAAACTGTTTCTTCTCTGATAGCTTACCTTGAACTTTTTCATTACACATTTTTTCCTCTTAAGGACTTTGTATCGTTCCTTTCTCTCCCTCTAAAAAGGGTTGGTTATCTGCATCCCATCTTCTTCCGTGAATGTCTTTCCTTGTTTTTCCATTTCCGTTCCTAAGCTGAGCTCTTCATCCAGCTTTCGTGTTCCGTGCAAAGTTGCTCAGAGCTTTTCTTCTCACAATACTGTGACCTAACTAGCTCCAGCTCTCTCCTTTTGTCAGACCTACTGGATTTCTTAGCACAGTAGAGGCAAGGGTCAAGTGCTTACTAGGGAAGTGTATGCAAACTAGAGAAAATTGAGGATGCCTGGACTAGGCTGGAATGGGAAAGCTGGCAAGACAGGTTCCTTCTTGTGGAGCATTGTGTTGCTTTAGTCAGTGGAGGACAAGTAGACACAACTTTCACATGCCAAGGTGCTGACAGTGGAATTTAACACATCATTAATGAGGACAGAAACTTGAGAGATTTTAGGTGACAAAATAAATCTTTCCTGAACTTCTGTGAACGGCATTCAATATTTTTTAATTTTTTTTCTCTGGGTGCTTTTGTTTTGCACTAATATTTGCGTTAAAGGAATTAATGCTGATATTTGTAAGATCTGACAAATATGCGGCCTTTCTTTTGCTTACAGAACTAGATGCTTCTAAGCTGCAGTACTGGATGCAAGTTAGAAGAAACTGATCTTTAGTGTGTGACTTAGACCAATGATTTTAAAAGCTATTTATTTGCATTGAAATTGTGAAATACCTTGCTATATGAGAATGCTATCTTAAAAATGTGGATAGCATTTATGTCTCTGACATAATCATGCTTCAGCACATGCATTGTAATACGCCTCTGTAATTTAAAATGAATGCAAATGCAAATCAATATTCTACTTTGCAATGTGGTCTCTTCCAGCTGGATTGGAAATTAATTGTTGTGTTTGATAGGAGATAGGAAGTTGTTATGAAACAAAGCATTGTTTTGTATTTACTTTTTTACTCACTGCTGGGAAAAACAGCATGGGAAGGGCCAAGTTTGGAAAAGGTGATACTAAATATCTGTAAGCAGTTGAATATTACTTTACTTTCAGACAAACTGAAATGTTTTCCAGTACTTCTGGAAGCTTATTACAGAAATCCGTGTCACAATATGCACTACTGCTTGTTTCTGACTTTTCTTTTGGTGCTCTTAGCTTTAGAGCAGTCACTTCATGTGTGTGATCATTACAGTAAAGTGCTCAGCATTTTCTTGTGTAAAATAACTGTGTTAACCAGTGTCAGAGATGAGAAAGGAGGTGGGTAAATAGAATAGAATCTTCATTGGAACAGACCTACAGCGGTTGTCAAATTCAACTGCTGCATCTTTGGGTGCCTGAAGGCCTCTGGGCTCTTGCTGCTTACAAAATTTGTTTTGCTTTTGAACATTATTTTATAGAAAGCTGGAGTATTTAATTTCCAGACTGTGAAGCCTCTGTAGTTCTGCATGTGCACTTGATGTATTATTTAAAATAAAGAGTTTTAAGATAGTACATGGCTTCAAGCCATTAATGTATTAGTGCATGTCATTAATCTATTACTAATACTGTACCATACCTGTTGCTAGGACACTAAGCTTCTGACAAATTTGGCATCATCTGTTGTGAGTACATTTAATCAGCTTATTTCCAAATGGGAGGAAATTAAATAAGTGGAGCATCATGCTTTGCTTTATATGTCTCTTAACTTTAAGAAAGCTAATTCTATAATGATGTTCCTTTGTTTTTTGCTTTTTTTAATGCAAAATGTTCTAAGTAGCAGATACGTTTCGTTTTAAGCTCTGCTTTCTTGGGAGTATGTTCCAGCTAATCCATGTCATCTGGTACAGTTTCTTTTACCTTGGTAGAGAATCTGCATGATAATGCTGACAGTTTCCACAGGGAAGGAATAAATAATATAGCAGAATGGTTTGCAAGGAGAAAGGTGGGATGTTGAGCTTTTGTCATCCAAATTACGTGGAAATTTTGTGTTGCATTGCCAGGAGACAGTCTCTGAGCACTCCCTGCCTTTACCATTCTAATTCCTAGGTTAGAGTCTGCAATTCACCATCTACAAAGCCTTTTATACAAGTAGCTGTCACATTTTATCCAACTCTAAATGAACAGTCATCGTTGCTTGAATTTCCACCCTTCCCATGGGTCCAATTGTACATAAAATAATGTTTGCACTTACAATTTGCTAGAATGAGCTTTTGGTTCTGTCTGAACTGGTTAAGGTTCTTCATGAGACTTCACTTGGATGATGCCTATGATCAAAAACAGAAAAGCCTTTTAGAGCAGGTGGGCACATGATAAGAATCTCTCAGGGATCGTTTGGGTGTTTTTTACTTTTGTATCTTAGTTTTCTGATCTAAAATGAACTTTTTTTTTTTTAAATAAGCAAACTTGTTTTATATATTGTTTTCCTTCTATTCATGTGATTTTCTGCAATTTTCTGAGCTCAAATGTTTTAAATTTAATGACATCTTTTGGTAGTAAATTATAAAAGCTGTGTTGTGCACAAGAAGAAATATTTCCTTTTATCTTTTGTCCTGTTGCTGGGGAAGAAGGTGATCTCCGTGCTGGTCATCTCGTAACCATACAGCGTGATGTACTCAGGGGCTGTGAGCTCACAGCTCCTCCTTAGCACCATTCTGTGTGCGAGGAGTGTGTGTCCTGGGGCCACTGACCCCTGGGGGAGTCAGGTATAGGTATGAACTGTGATGGGCTAATTTGTTCTACGACTGATGATGTATCTGCAACAGGCACTGTATGGAATCCACTTACACCCCATGTATTCACGATAGATTTGGTGTTCTGGTAGCAATTAAGAATTTGCCTGGACCAAAAGTGGTTTTTTACTATAGAGGATGGAATCATTCTGTTCCTCTGCCATAAGCAAAACTATTCCTGTAGCTGCTTCACAGTAACAGAGGAGGGGAAGCATCGTGTAATCCATATGGACAACTCAGCAGTTCTGCAACTGAAAAAAGATGTAAGATCAAAAATCAAAGCAATATTAAATAAAAGCCAGTTTATTTAGATGGCTATGCACTGCTACTAACTGACAAGCAAAGAGTTGTCTTCTGTGTGAGGTTTAATGGAGACCTATAAAAGAGGGACTCGGTGTCAGCTCTGTTTAAAGTGATTGCAGAGCTTGAAGTCATGACAAGTGCTGCAGTGGAAGAAAAAAGTAAACTAATTGAGCAAAAGTAAACTCACTTTGAACTGCTTTGAAAGTTCTGAGATAGGAATGTGTTCTCAAAAAGCTCTTCCTGAGTCCTGATGGAAGAAACTGCAACCAACAAGAGAGGATCTATCCAAGCAATGTCAGATGATCTGGTAAAAATAAATTAACAAAGGTTGTCTAAATGAATGTATGTTTCCTGGCCTGTAATTCTGTGGCTGTCACCTTTTCCCAGCTGTTCTGTACCCGTGCATGTATAACTACTTGAATATCAGATATAATATTGGAATTCTCTCTGTTCTCTATACCCAATAAACAGCACACTTTTTCCGTGTTTTGCAACCCTTCCCATTCTTCCTGCCTTGCACTCTCTATTTTTCATTTTTCTCTTGAATTTGTCCATCACCAGAAGGTTTGTCCCTCACCAGAAGGCAGGCTGTATCCCAGCTCTAGTTGCCTACTGTTGATTGGTGGCAGCAACCTGCCAATAAATCTAAATAGCAGAAGGTGAGTGTCAGCCTGTGTGAACTATGTAATGGGCTGTATTGGGAAAAACACTGACCTTTGGATGAGATTGTAAAACTATGTATCTTTCAAGAACAGTTGGATGATTTAGGCATCTTCTGCTTCAGAATCCCAGAAGTAGACAGCAAAAATGATGCATCTCCTCACTCTAGAAAATGCAGTAATTGGTATGAAAACCAATAAAATGTCATCTGCTTTTTGTATCATAGGTTTACTAATGTTTTTTTTACAGGTTACTAGGGAATCAACTCTTCCTATCCCAGCAATGCTTGCCCGAAAACTGTCCGTAGCATAATTAACATTTGGAGTTGGTATTTCAGGAATAGCACTTTTTTTTTCAAGAGTGTGGTAGAGCCAAGTGCAGATGGATGGTTTGATGGCTGGTTACATGGGACTGACAATTCTGCACTGTGTTAGCCTAACACTATTTTAGCCATTAAATTATATCCTTTTTGCATAGTGTAAAATGGGGCAGGACTAAAACACCTCAAAAATGCCCAAAGACAGTATCTAAAACACTTTCAATCCTGTCTGCAAGCAGTGAGTGTGTAAAAGTGTGAGATTTCAGAAACAGGAATCCAAGTTTTTAAACCTTGAAGAATGTTCTGTACATGTGTAAACACATGGTACCGTGACCAATAATGAACTGATATTTGCCATTACTTGTTTGCTTTAGTCCTTTGCAGGATCTGTTTGTTTTTGTGATGACCTTTAAAATGTTTTTAATTGGAGTTATGCCGCTACCTAATAGTCTATTGAAGTTTGTTCCTTTTATCTGCCACTATTTTTTTCAGAATTGCGAAGATCTGTACTATTTTAAAGTCTTCAAGTCAGTCTATTCAATAAGTTTATTTAACAAAAGACAAAGAAAGATACTTTTTCGATGTGTATGCTTTTCCTTCTCAGTTGATGGAAGATGCATCAAATAATCAAGTGATAGAAAATAGTACTGCACTTCAGGAAGGGATTGAAACAGATATTTTGGTTTAACATTTTAAACTTTTTGCAACATTATAAACTCTGCAGAGTCAGAATGGAATTATAAAAAAAATTCCAGTGTGCTGTGAAGACTTTCTGAGCCAGTGATTGGGATATTGCATAATAGAGCTGAATGGAGTTTTCTTCCATCAGTTTCTGCAGTCTCTCTCAAGCAGTGCATTGGAAATTATAGGTCAGCACTCATTGCACCTTTTTAGGGCTGCAAGGGATGACTGTGGTCAGTCTGACTTTTGAGTAGCTTCCCTGAACTCTGGTTTCTTTGTTTCATACCTGTGGTTTACTTCAAGTTTTTCAAAATGCAACTGTTGATAAATTCACAATAAATTGTGCCACTGGTGTTAGTCATTGTGTCTTTTGTTTCAAATTATGTTCATCTTCATGCCTTTGGATCCTTGTCATCCCTTACTTGTCATCCCAAGTCATGGTTGATAGATGTGCTGTTCAGCTGGGCAGATAGCCCTTCAGCTTTTAAACCCAGCAATCCTCACAGTTCTTTAGGAAAGTCGGTGCGCACCACTCATAAGGGATATTCTTGTGGGGAAATGTCTGTAGAAAAGAAGTTCAGTTGTTCAAAGCCATGCACTGGTGCCTCTCTGATATCACTGTCCAAAAGATTCCAGGCTTGTGGGTCACATCTCTCCTTTCTCAAAGGATAAAACATTCAGAAGGATCATTTAGATGGTTCAGGTTTTTTTAAGCTTTTAAAAGAAATTGTATTTTACTTTTGAAGCGGACTGAAATTTAAGCAGTGAAGGTTCTTTTCCTTTAGGATTTAGGTTTCATGGTGAACTATACCATATTTTGCTCAGTCTTCCAAAGTAAAAGGAAAAAGTACCTGATTCAAGAGAACAGCTCGCTCTTTTCACCCTCTAGAACAGGGCCTGCATTCTTGTCTTTTGCCCTCCTTACCTTGTCACTTTCGGGGCTGTTCTAAGGAATACAGGAGTCACTGAAATGCATCCAGCTGCTGTGAGTCTAAGGAGGAAATAAATAGTTACAACATGCTTTTCGTATCAAGGTGTTGAAAAGCCTTGGAAATCTCCATCTGAAGTAAATGCTTAGTAAGTGCTCATGGTTCTTTACATAGGTGAGTTTCCTTCCATGTTCTTCACATTTGAACTGAGGATTTTTATCTAGGTACTGGTGAAGTACCTAGTAGCATTTGGTGAAGATAGAGTAACTTCAGAGACTTGATTATGCCAAACTTGCCTTGTATTTCAAGACTGTGCCCTATTTTTAGGGAGGCCTATTTGTATGTAAAAGCTTTCTTTCTAATCAGCCTACTTCACCAATCCAGTAATGCCATAAGCAGTGAATTAATTGTGCAAAGGCAAAGGAGCACTGAAGTGTTGATCAAATCTTCATATTCAATTAGCAAGCAAAAAAAGGCACATAAAAGATAAAACATGAGTATTAAGCCCCAATGAATGTTTGATTAAGCATGGCAATTTCCTAATAAATGACGGAAAGTTTTGCAGGAAAAATGCTTTAAAAATACATTCAGTGAGGTTTTAACACCATCTGAATGTTGTTGGTATCAGTGCTGACATTATTTCTGGATTCAATGACACTACTAGGTATTTGGGGTTTTGGATACTTTGGTTCAAGAAACCAGACTATTTCCAAGTATGCTAGTGTTGTCTGTAAGTACCTGGTTACTGTGAAGTGTATATTTTCTGTTGGATGTTTTTCCCAAGTCTTGTTGCATGTCTTAAGAAATTTTACACTTTTGCACTTGAATAGAGATTGGTAAGACTTGGCCTGCAACAATAAATGGAAAACATGGGCAGAATCTTCTTCATTTAAAAAAAGAGATGAATTGAGGAGGTAAAAATTTTAATTATTAGAGACTAAAAGAGTCTTCTCACAAGCTTTTCAGGTTGCAAGGTTTTCTTTAGATCAGAGCATGAAACCAATGGTGAGACAGCTATGGCCCGAATATAATCTGCATGTAGTCTGGAAAAATGCTAACTTATTTTTTCCAGGTTAATGCCTCTTAATTAATGTGACCTTTTTTGTTTTCCTCAGCAAGGAAAGTTTCTCACCACTGGCACAGAATTCCAAGTTTAAATAGTGCTGTCTTCAATGATCAAATTAATCCATATAGTCTCTAGCGTGACACGTTTTTAAAGAACTTTCCATGTGTGCATTAAGAACATAGGAGTGTTTCTGTCACATAAAATACAACTCTTTGATGATCCAAAACTTCTCTCACTAACTACCTGCCTTTGTAGTTGCTTGGTAAAAGCTCTGAACTCGCAGTGCCATGCAGGGGTTTCCTGTGTGCAGTGTAGTAATACGGCTGGAACTGCTTTGGCGTGAAGCCCTTGTGGCTTATCCTGTAGTGACCTTCAGTCTTTAGCCTTCCAGCTTTAGTTTAACTTACGCAGGCACTGACCTTTGCTATGGAAACGATATAGAAACACAAAAACAACTTGGCTGAGTTTCCTCGGCAGAGCAGTGGGTGGTGTATCAGGATTCTGTTACAGAGGAGGGATTCTAGAGGTCAGTAGTGACACAGTGCAGTAACTTACTGCTTGTCTGCAGCACACTGTTTGCTGCTCCTGGGAAAGCGGTATATCTTTTTCTAAAGTAAAATTAGCAGTTTTTTGTTTATAGTAAGCAGCTCTAGGACTGCACATTAATTAATAAGTGCTGGAAGGTGTACCTGAAAGCCTACCTAGGGCTCAGTCAGTAGTTCAGGTTACTGTTCCTCTGTAAGTGACCCATTACTGAATCTTGGGCACATTGATACTGTGGTGCCTTACTGTAATACATCTTCATGGTGCTGATTCTGCAGCACTTGCCAGTAGGTTGTAAAATGCTGTTTATTTAAATACCTATGGTCTGTATAAAGACACTGTTCTGAACTAAGGTTCAGATACTATGAAGGTGAACTAAAGGTTCAGGTACAATGGTTTCATTATGTATTTGAACAAAATATAGTATTTTTTCTTTCTTAAATAATTGATAATTAAGCACTTATTTTCGTTGAAAAACAATTAGCAGGTTGGGTTTTTTTACTGACTTAAATATTTGGGCTGTTCAACATAGAGAACTGTGCCTAAAGCAGACAAGGTGGTAAGGAAGTGTCACCCTGCTGTCAATGAAATTAAGAACAATCAATATTTTTTTGAATGAGAACAAAACTATATTTAAAAGGCATGCATTTTAAATGGCTAAATAAGTCATTTTTCCTGATTTGAAGTTGCTTTGGGGTAGTTAGTCGTCTCCATTATCACAAGGAAGGTATTGCATCAATAATGGCAGGTCAGAATCCAAATACTGTCTTTCCTTTGGAGGAGAGATGACAGCATTCCTAGGAGACAGAAGGCAGTGCAGATTCTGTGATGATTCAGTCTCCAAAGGGGACCAAGGGTGGTGGGCAGAAAGTTCTGCTTTGCTTACTGAGTGCAGGTTTTGTGTGGGGAGAGACACCCAAGGCTTGCTCTCACCAGGATTAGCCACAGAATGGACTTCAGAATACTTTGATGCTCTTCAGCAGAGTGCTGACTGTACCTGCAGATAAGGTGGGAGTACTTGAGGTGAATTAACAGTAACCCAGCATTGTCCCCTGTTCTCAGGGATGGTGTCACGTGGGCTGTCTCTACTTCGGTGGTGCTGTGCACAGTGTGTTGGTTTCACTGGTGCCTTTGAGTGATTTTGTAACAGACTTCAGGGAATGTGCATCCTCTCCACAAGATACCAGATAATTTTCTGCTGAAACTTTGACTCACTGGCCCCCACAGACTCTTACCTTTGATTACAGACACCGTAAATTTTTGATTGTACTCCTGCAGAATCTGTTGCATGCCTGGAGTTGTCAGCTCACTTGTTACACAAGATTTAAGGCAGAAATGTTCATTCTAAAGCACCGATTTGTATCATAAAAGTTGGGTTTTTTTCTGTCCACAATCCTTCCAGCTGCCTGAGTTTCAGTAGCACATCAGGCTGTCTCATTAGCATGCACAGTCTATTGAGCTTACCGGCTTTTGGCTGTGGACAGGGCTGTTGGGGCATGGGGACACTGCAGCCTGTCCATTGCTTGCTTAAGGCTGGGATGTTTCCTTTTAATGAGGCCCCGTTAGTGCAGTCAGGCCCTAAACTACACTCTGTGCTGGGGGATGTAGGGGTTATTCTCTTTCCCACTCCCTGGCTCACTTAATTGCCACGTGTATTGCACACATTGGTTATATTTATACCTTTACATTGTGGGGAGTGTTTTCTCTTTTTACTTTAATCTTGAATAAAAGCAATAAATTGTCTGCAATACCAAATATATATTTTTTAAGTCTCTTCTACCTTGCCGGTGTATATGGCCACAGAGTCTCCTGGGCAATACCAGTGTGACTGCTGGCATGGGGCATGTTTTACTTCCCTAAGTTGAGCTCTTACTCTGTGTGGGCTTCTGTAGAAGATGGTCTTCATGGACTGTAGACAAACCAGCGTAGTTTTACAAGTATCTCTCCACCCCTCCTTATCTCTGATATCACCAGTATCTCAAGAACTGCTGTGTACATGTCCATTGTTTGGGATGGGGAAGATTAGCCTTAATTGGAAATTAGCTTTGTCACAGTGACCGCATTTGGAAAGCAGTCAAATTTTTGAATAGGTCTGGCTTGTAATTTTTATAATTCCCAGTATTAGAGTGAACACATTTAACTAACGTCACATTTAGGCTGGATTCCATTGTGTTAAGATTTAATTTTAACTCTGAGGAAAATGGATGGTGGAGTCACAGTGTTGAGAACTTGTGACAAGATGGCTGCTGTAATGCTAAACTAATACGTGTCCTAATTTTCTTTAAGCTCCTAAAATAATTCAGACTAATAAAAAAAGTCAAATATTCATTTGGTATTGAACTAAAAAGAAACTTTTGGAAAGACACTGAATTCCTGCATAAAGTATAAAAAGGAATTTGTGCATGTGTATATATTTAATTGATGTAATAGTCCCTATGCTCCACTGTCATCACAACACTGAGAGGAAAGTTCCTTGTGATCCAGTTGGGTTCCTGTAGTTTATGGTTGACTTCTGACAGATGAAGGGAGAGAAACCTGTCAGTACACTGATTGTCACAGGAGGTTCTTTACTGTAACATTTCTAAATGCTTCTTTATCACACTTATTTACATGGGAAGCAACTCTGACAGTCTAGACTGTCTCCACTCAGAGGCTGAAGGGATATTTTGGTTTCGTTTGGGTGGTTTTTAGCTGGACTTAGCTCTTTCTGTACTGAGAACTCCAGGGAGAACAAAAAGATGTTACATATTTGACAAAACAAAGACTTTTCAGACTTCTGTTGGAACCTACATTTCTATTCCTGATAGAGAAAGTTTCAATAAAAGTGACGGGATTGGTAGGTGCTGCCATAGCTGTAGCTTGAGTATAGAAACCAGGAGTTCATTTGGTCCATAAAACTCCCCGCGAGGAGTGATGCGCCAGCAGTGGACCTTCTGACTGTTGGGTGTGGGTGTGCTTTGGGCTTTTGTGCCGCTGACTACTGGCTTAAATTACTCTTCTAAGTAGGTTAAATTGACATGTTTTGTTTGGTTTTTAAGTGTTAGTTCTGTAAAGAGCTTGGATAATATTGTTGTGTGACCAAATAACTCTCCCTAGAGACAAAAATATTGACATGACAAAACCACGTTTAAAGAATGACTGTCTGGCCCTCCCTCCCGCTTGAACATAAGTTGATGTCAAAGTCAATGAAACGTAAATTTGCTCCAATGCGGTTTAGCAATTATATAACTTGCGGCCTGCGTCAGTCTGCCGATTGCAGGAAGGTGAAGGAAAATAGATTTGTAAGAAATACTCTATAGGCTTCAGATTTATAATAGCAGTGGTTAAAGGAAACTTTGGTGTTACTGTTGATTACATTTGTTTCCTTAAATCTTCTGGATAATATTACCCACATACTATCATAAAATGGGCTTTCTCTTTGAGATTCAATTTATTATTTTTTTCTGCTGTTTCAATGTGTTGTGCCAGAATTGCTGCAGTTAGCTCAAGCGACAGGTGGTTTTATGACAACTGAGTGCACTGGTGGTTAGATGTGTACTTGAGAAAAGGAAATATGTGTAAATTAACATTTGCAAAACTTGGGAGTTTAAAGTATTTTCTTTGCTAAAAATAAACCACACTTGACTTTCTAGATATGAATTGAATCTTCGTGTCCTAACTTGATACATTCGCATTCACAAAACTTCTTAAGTTTAATAAAAGATACTACTCCATTTCATAGTAGAAGAACTAATATATTTTAGTATTTCTAGGATCTAGGTGCATCTTAGTAAAACTGGTAATTTGGCTTTGATTAAAAACAATCCCAGAAACAGACATATAGCATAGCATACTTTTGATGTAGAAATTCTGTAGATAGAAAAATTCTCTTCGAGAGATTCAAGGATAATAATGATATTTTGATATCCATTTGTTCCAGTAATTGTTGCCACTACTTGTGTTTGGGGACAGACACCTGCACTCACTTTTCTGCTTGCTGAAGTGTATGAAGAAATTTGTGATTCAATACTACTGACTCTTAACTCCTCGGCCTAGCTGTGTGTTTGTACTGTGCACTCACAGGTGCAGTAGGAGTCAGCTAATCTGTTCCTATTCCGTGTGCCCTTCCCTCAGCTGCTGGGCTACAGCGAGAAGCCGGTGAACCTGCAGATGTTCATTGGGACAGCCGACGATCGCTACCTGCGGCCCCACGCCTTCTACCAGGTGCACCGCATCACCGGCAAGACCGTCGCCACCGCCAGCCAGGAGATCATCATTGCCAGCACTAAAGTTTTAGAAATTCCACTTCTTCCTGAAAATAATATGTCAGCCAGGTACATCATAGCATGAGTTAGCCATTTGGTTTTTATTTTCTTCGTTTGTTAAAAGGTGAAAGAAAAATCTTTTAAAATTAGCTTATTTTCCACAAATCTGGATCATGATGAAGAGACACATCTCTCAAAGCAAGCCAGTGTGTGGACAGTCAGAAGTAAAGGAGCAGAGAGGCAGGGAAGCTCCATGCATATGTGTTATTTGATTGAGGTTATGTGTCTTATATGAGTAATTGACCACTGTGTGGAACAACAGCTGAGATTTGATGGGTACACTTTGTTGTTCTCTAGTCCTTCCTAAACCAGAACTAAATATTGGCCTATTGCTCCTTGTAAATGATGTTTACTATGTTAAGTAACTCACTTTGGAGGTTAAACAATGTGCAATAACAAATAATCTTTTAAAGGTTCAAAAAAGCAGCGGCTGGACATTTACAAGACAAAATGTTTCACCAGTACTTGCTGCTGTTTTCACACCAAGAGTTCTTTTAATCTCAGACATTTAAAATAACACTTAAAATGCCATAATGTGGGGGAAAAATAGAACAGCTTAATTCTTTAACAAAAGAAAGGCTTACAGAGTGTACTTTGGCAATAGTTTGATTGATTTTCTTCCATTTCTCTTGTGATCCATCTGTCCATCCTCTCCTATCTCCAGTATCGATTGTGCTGGTATTTTGAAACTGCGCAATTCAGACATAGAGCTCCGGAAAGGAGAGACAGATATTGGAAGAAAGAACACCAGAGTGCGCCTTGTGTTCCGTGTTCACATCCCACAGCCCAGTGGAAAAGTCTTATCTCTGCAGACTGCTTCCATACCTGTTGAATGCTGTAAGATTGCTCTAACTATACATCATTTACACTTATGTTTTCTGCATGTGTCAGTAGTAGTGTCATTCTGACAATATTGCCAGAATTGTATAAAATAAGGGTGTAAAAAGCAGTGTTTGTAAAGAGCTCAATTACCAAAAATTAATGTATCTTTAAATAAAGACGGTACTTGCCAAGTGGCACCTTGGAGGTTTAGAGGAAAAACAACATTTTGGGCTTTAACCTCACAGTGCAGTCACACAGCAGCTTCAGTAGTGCCTGTGTGTGAGCAGGGGCAGCTGATACATCTCAGTGAAAATATTCATTCTAAAGCTGAAACCATTTCACGGACAAGAGTCTGTAGCATGACTTACCTCTATGCACTATTAGCTAATCAGTTATCAGCTGAACTTCTGGAGAGTTCATTTGTTAAATACTGGCACTATGGAATCAAGGCATGACCTTCATCTGAATTTACCCTAGAATTCATTTTGTCTAGAAACTACTGAAATAATTTTTAAACCAGTACACCTAAACCAAAAATTTCATTTGCTGTAACAGTAGAGACTGTTGGAATTCCTGTCTTCTTGGTGTTTCTTGTGTTATTATGTAATTTCAAAATAAATTTAAAAGCAAAGATAAATCATACACAAATATGATTTGTTTATGTAAACAGATGGTCATTTTAGTTTTACACCTGATTCTTCAAGTTAGAATCATAAAATAAATGTCACTATGATTAAAATTGTGAATAATAATTATTCCCTTAATATTTCTAAAGCTCAGCGATCTGCTCAAGAACTTCCTCAGATTGAGAAGTACAGCATCAACAGCTGCTCAGTAAATGGAGGCCATGAAATGGTGGTGACAGGATCCAATTTTCTTCCAGAATCCAAAATTATATTTTTTGAAAAAGGACAAGGTAAATACTGTCTTGCTGGCTTTTTTTCAAACCAAGCTCAGTGCCTGAGCTTGATTTTAAGAAGTAAGGATGTTTTAAAAGGAAAAAAAAAAAGTTCTGAGTAGTGATTTGAAAGTTCATTTGGGCAATGAACTGATCAATGTACTGGCTGGCACTATTAATGGTTGGCAACTATTAACGAAGTAGTACTTCTGATTCAGGAAGACAGTTAGAGGGGAACTAACTTGGAATTGTGTTTATTTGAAAGATGTTGTTGACAGATCATACCATGTATTTTCTCCTTCTTACTATAAAAAAATGAAAAGTGAACATGAGAACTAATTGAAATGTACTATTTGGCATTGATGCCATGTTACATCTGATGTAATCAATACATAGGAACTGACTCCTCAGCTAATGAAATAAATGCTAGTTAGACAACAATAAAACAAAAAATCTGAACTTCTTAAATTATCATTGTTGTGACTTAAGTGTCTGATTTGAATTGTCAGGGAAACAGTAGCAAAAGAAATTATTAAAAATAAAAGTTTGCAAACCGAGTCCAATTCTTCTACATCTTATTATTGCCTTACTTATGTAAATAAGAGTTGTGTTATTTTTATTAGCGAATACAATATGTTATGTAATAATGTGTTTTGCCACACAAGCTGAACACCTTTGGAAGAAGCACAGCTGCTGCTGTAGTTCCCTGGTTACCTGTACCAACCCCCAGTGGCACAGAGAGCCGAGTGCTCCGTTCAGGGTGTGCATTATGCCAGGTCAGAGCAGGGGGAGGCTGCCCAGGTGATTCCCCCCTCTCAGCACAGCCAGCCTGCCCAGCATTTGGCCCACGGGGTCCCTGGGTTCAGGGCAGGGAGGCTGCGGGCAGTGCATGACCTGTGGGGCTGGGCAGGAAGGTGTGGCCTGGGTTCTCTCTCCTGCTGACTCAGCCTCCAAGTCATCAGCGGGTTTGTTTGAATAAGCACAAGTGGCAGCAGTAGTTTAACCTCCCTTCAGAAACATTTCCAGAAACATGAGGGGCAATCCCTGTGTGCACTTTACAGCACACACAGCCTCCTCTGGAGCTCGGTCTGCCTGTGTGGGATGAGCGCACTGGGTTCCAGTGGAGAGTCCTGCACAACAGGCAACTGACAGTGCTGTAGTGTTGAAACTCCTAAAGCATCTCTATACTTTGTTTACAATGTGTGTCTGGAAGTTTAACAGCCTCTTTATGGCTGAAAATAAATCCAGTTTTATATTAAGTATGGAAGTATTTTCAAGATGAATTATTAAAGTGTTAAGAAAATGCTTTTTGCTTGAATTATTTGTAAATTTCTCTCAACAGATGGACGACCTCAGTGGGAGGTAGAAGGGAAAATAATTAGGGAAAAGTGTCAAGGGGTGAGAAACAATTTTTCTTACTTTAGAAAGCTTTTTTTTAATGTGATAATAGACATTTTCATTGTTGTTCTGAAATTTAGACTTCATTTATTAAAGTAAGTAGATCACTGGCTAATTCAGACAGACAATTGGAGACTTCTAAATTGGCTTAACACTTTTTTACATAAAGTAGCCATTAAGATGATGCTTTGAAGGAACTGAAAATAGCATGCTTGTTGTGAAAGCAATGAAAAAAGAACTTGAAAATTTAAAAAAGAAAACTTGAGATAATTTTGCTGATGTGACAGATTACTTCCAGTGCATTAAATTTTTTTTTGAAAGCTTAATGATCCAAAATGCAATTCTTTAACTTCTAGAGGGTTTTTTTGTGCTCTGGCAGATAAGCAAAGCATCCTTTAGATGATATGTCTATTTAATTAAAGCATTATCTTCAGAGCACTTGTGTTTAAAAGACAATAAAACTCTCCAAATAAAAGTTTGCTTATAGTCCTGTGTTGTACTGTGTAATGTGCATAAACTTTTTGTTTGCCAATTTTGAAATATTAGGGTGCTTTAGTTTTACAGTAAGTGTTTTAGTTTTTCTGTAATTAATAGTTTCATTTGCATTTAATGTGTAAAACTTTTTTATTTCAACTTTCCTATAGGCAAACATCATACTTGAAGTTCCTCCATACCATAACAAAACCATCACAGCTGCAGTTCAGGTGCAGTTTTATCTCTGCAATGGCAAGAGGAAAAAAAGCCAATCTCAACGTTTTACTTACACACCAGGTATCAATGAAAAATACAAAAGTGGCATTTTATTTTGTTTTTTTAAAGTGTACATACGAAAATACTCCAGACAGTCTTGTCCCTTTGACAGGTACACAAGATTAGCTTTGAATTGTTTGTAAAACACTTACTAAAGCTTGTCTAATTAAAAAGCTGAAATATAGAGTAATAAGCTCCAGTACTGTCACTACAGCCAGTTATTTCTTCATTACACTTCCTACAGAATAATTTTTGAGTTCTACTTTTCTTTGAGAATGATGATGAATCTCAGAAGCTGCTCTTTAAATAACCCTGGTGATGACACAGAGGATAGTGAGATCATAGAAGAACAGATTTATGCATTTTTTTCCATTCTCAAATGTCAAAAAAGAAAAAAAAGACCCAGGTTTAGGTACAAGGAAGGTCAAAATATTTTTCCCCTTCTCTGGACGCATTGCAGCCTACTGAGACAAATCAGTTTGTAACTTAGCCAGAAGTAAAACCAGGACATGTTAACTGCAGCTGTAATTAAAACAGCTGATTCCCTCCCCTTTGGTGTGAGGAAGAGCTTACACAAGGTGTGCAATGCCTGCTTCTTTCCTGCCCCTTGCTTTATTTAAGAGCTACGTGCCCATTTGGAGCAGTCAGAATTGCCAAGGTGCCAGTGATGGTGGGGACCCTTTGGTGCTGCTTGGAGCACTTGAAGTCAGATATCTGAAGGAGTCTTCAAAGTCGGATATGGATATTAAAATAAACTTCTTAAAACTTACGTATATGCTGACAAAGCCAACTTCCATTAGTTAACACAATTTAAAATAAGCTGTGCTCACTTGTTGTGCTCTAAAGTTACCCTCTTTTTAAATTTAGGCAGTGTTACCGAGGTGTCTGGTACACCAAGTACACATTAACTGTGTTATCAGATTTCTGTGGTATTTGTCAACTGTTTTTCAAGAATATCAGCTCCTAAGATAGTTACACATCTTAAGCTGTATTTTTGTTAGAAATATCTCTATTTTAAATTACTTAAATGGTGGAATGAAGTAATGACAGTTGCTACTTAAATAAGAAGCAAGTTTAATTGTAACTGCAGCTGTTATTACACAAGCACTTAAAACACTCTATATGTATTACAGTTCATTTGACTGTAATATTTAGTTAACTGTATTTTATAAAGTAGTAAATGAGCATTTAAGTGTTACCATTTTTCTACTGCTTGTACTTAAGATCAGTATCTTGTCATGAGCCTACCAGTAGTTTAAAAAAAAGAAACCTGTAACTGAAAGTGTGTCAATTTGTAACTCTGTTATAAGAACAGTTGTTGCCATCACTGAAATTGGGGGACGTGCTTAAAGGGCTGCTGTAATTAAAAGAAGATGGACTACTCAGACTAGTGTGTGTGTTGGCAAAGTCCAACTGTCACTGTGATCAGAAGGTAAGGTAAGCCTGAAGCCTGCTAAAAATTTCCTTCACCTTTTCCTACTGGGTGATACTGAGCTCACATCTGCCTGTTTTCAGTGGAGCCCAGCAGCAGCTTTCCCCCTCTGGTGATGAGAACGTCCTTTAGATGGACTGGACTTTCTCTGGCTGGGTTGCAAATGTCATTAAAAACATACCTTGCATAGGATGGTGTGCTGGAAGGGAAGATACTTGCCCTTGAACACCTGCTGGGAGAGTTGTTCTGGCTTTGCAGGGTTGATGTAGCAGGCATAAAATCAAAGAAGGTGAAAGCAGAGCAGAAGGGAAACGACGACACTAACAGTACTATTGGAGTTGTTAAACAGTAGTTGGTGTGTATTTGTCACAGGGTACAGATGGGCTGGAACTGTAAAACTGTTTTACTTTTTCTAGTTATAATGAAGCAAGAGCACAGAGATGAGGTGGATTTGTCTGCTGTTCCATCTTTGGCCCTGCCGCACGCAGGCAGCGTCCAGGGCCTGCACTCGATGCGAACCCAGCTGCCTTCACCAGAGCAAGGGCACCCCCATGACGGTTTGCTGTCTACGTCACCCAGGAGCCTCGTGTGTCCCGTTCAGCCGCCCTACACGGCCATGGTGACCTCGGCGGTGCCACACCTGCCACATATGCAGGGTAGAAACCTTAGTCCGAGTGAAGAGTGTCATGTTTTGCCTCCTGCTGTGGTTCAGTCTTTTCAGGTAACATCAGCACCTCCTGTGAGGCCTTCTTACCAGCCTATGCAGTCTAATGATGTGTACAATGGACAGCCTGGTCTTCCTATCAACTCTGCCTCCAGCCAAGGATTTGATCCGATTTCATTTCCTCAAGACACGGCTGTACCTCATTTGATAAATCTTAGCTGCCAAGCTCTACCACCAATGCAATTCCATTCTTCAAATCCAGGTTCTGTGTCAGCATCAAGTCCAGCAGGACACCCACTGGCACATGCAGCTCATTCAGGACAGTCGTCTGCTCACCTGCCATCGCTGGGATACCACTGCCCGGGCACCGGGCAGGGCTCCATCCCCTCTGCGATGAGCCGCTCCCTCGGCCAGGCTTCTCCCCAGCTGCAGCAGGTCCCGTACCACTCTCCAAATCCAGCGTCTGCTTCATCCCCGTCCCCGACAGCTTCCCACCCGCTGGGCCACTCGCCGCTTTCCGGCCCCTCTTCCCCCCAGCTCCAGCCTCTGCCTTACCAATCTCCGAGCTCAGGACCCGCCCCGTCGCCGCCGCCCGGGAGCCGCTCGGGGCAGCACTCGCCGCAGGCCGCCAGCCCCGCGCTGGGAGCCCTGGGCACGGTGTCACCCCTGGGGCCCCACCCCGTGTGTGACTCGTCTCCCTTTGCACCCGAGGGGGCAGCTGTTCACATCAAACCAGAGCCTGAAGACCGGGAATTGAATTTTCAAACTATAGGACTTCAAGACATCACACTAGATGATGGTAAGTGGATATAAGATTTGCAGTCCTGGGGTATAATCTGCGTTAAACTACCAAGTGGATGTGGGAGGGTTGTTTTGTTTAGAACACGCTGCTCTTCATGGAAAGAAATTTATATAATCAGAATGGAGTCATATTTTTGTGTCCAAAGCAACAACTTGTTTAAAACTAATTATATCAGCTGTTAATTTGTAGTTACACAATTCCATCATTTTAGTCTAATTTGCCCCCAGATTTTGGTTTTGTTGTAAAATAAGCCTTGAGGATCAACTCCTACACATCGACACCTTGTATTCAAGAAAGTAATTTGAAGCCTTTTCTGATTGTCTCATTGGTACGTTTCAGTGAAAATCATAGTAAGGTGCACAGATGATGCATAGATATCTAAGTTGCATAGATGTAGTTTGGAGTCTTGTTTCTTGGAGTTGTCCCAGTTTTGAAGGGCAGGCTGGTGCTTGGATAATCTATCACATGCATTTTGGCACTGTCTTGGTCTCCTCACAGACATTCTGTAGATACCTGTCATCATTCAGCACCTCTGCTCACAGTGGCTGTTTGCTTTCTCCGCTCTGGCTACCTTTTTGAGAAATTCACTTGTAACATAAACAGAACAAGGACATTCTAATGCTAAAGGCCAGACTGTAAAGGTCTGTACTTCAAATATTTGGAAAATTTTTATTTAGTTATTAATTAAATAGTTATTTATGAAATCTTCCCACCAAGTGAAAAAAGAAAAATATCAGATCCTAAACATCGGGCTATTTAAGGTGTAGATGCAAAGCAATTTAAGGAACATGTTGTGCTAATAAAGACTGGAAAACCAGAAGGCCTGGCCTTAAAAGCTGTGTAAAATGGGTTTGGTTTTGATGAACGGAATCGTACCAGTGTCTCTTTTCTAAAGTAGCTTTAAATATTGTGGTTTGGGGTTTTTTTAACCATCCCTGGTAATTACTTAACTGCATCAGCAGTAGAATAAAGACTTAAGTGTAGGCCATCTGTTAAATATCCATGTCAGTCCCAGCTCCTTGCATAAATGGAGCTTTGCTATTGTTACCTCCAGACAGTAGTAATGAAATTTAGTAAGAAATGCCTTTAAAGACATGGCATAGTAGGAAGAAAATCAGAGAAACTGATCTAGTTGTGCTTCCAGTTCGATGGCCACCTTAATTAAACAAAGGTCTCTTTTTAGAAACACTGTTTATCAATCAACTTAAGTTTATTTAGAAAGGAAGGAAGAGACTGATTCTGTCAAGGACTTGCTAAGAGGAGAAAAGCACGGCTTTATGAAACAGCATGCAGCAAAAAACCAGCATTTTTTACTTCTATATGGAGGAGTGAGAAAGAAATCTAATGTTTCAAGAAGTGTCAGGTTAGAACCTAGCTTTTTCTCATCCTTCTTCTCTCCACACCCACAAAAAAAGAGATGTAGAAACAAATAAAATGTGACTAAATACTGTAGTTAGACTGTTCACAATGTAAGCAGAAGTGTTTAGCATTTATGAGCATCTTGGCAATTTGTTTATAATTGTTCAGAAATTAAAATGGATGCACAGTAAAAAGAAAGTCAGGTTTTTTTCTCTACATCACAAAATTTGTTGCTTTTTAATACTATTTCCTTTGCCTCACACTGAAAGTACAGCCTTGTTTCTGTGCTGACAAAGCCATGGCATCACAGGAGAAGCTGTCGGAGCCCCACTGAAAGCGTGGCCACTTGCTGATGGTTTAGAGTACAATGAACATGGGAGTCAAATGGCCACAGCTTAATTGATTTATTTTTTAAAATGATTGTTATAGAAAATTAAAGAAGTTTTGATAACTGCTGATTAAACAACACACTTCACGTATGGAAAACTGAACATGGATTTAAACATTGAACTTGCCCTTGGCAGTAGCACTGGGTTTGGTGAGCAGATTCCTGCCTTTCCCTCCCATGTTGCTGCTGTGTGATGATTTCCTGGGGGCTGGGTTTGGGGCTTGTTTGCATTTCCAATCTGCAAATACAAATCAGATGTTGAGCAGGAAACCTCCTGTTCCAAAAGTCTGGAAGGGCACAGTGACAAGAAGCAAAGCTGCTCAGTTCTCTCAATGTGAGTGACTACTTCCTCTGCTTAATCAGCTTTAAGGAAAAAAAAGCAACATGTTTAGACAAGAACACTTTTTTTCAATAATTTATCTAGCATAATACTCTGGTTTAAAAAATAATTCTGAAATTTCTCTTTCATGTGTAATTAAATTTTAGTTTCTGTACAAAGCGAGCCAGGCACAAATAGCAAATAGGCTATTCTACAATAATGTTATAACAATTAAAGAAAAAAATCCAAACATAATTACATACATAAAATGAGTGTTGATACAGTATGTTCTCCCAGCTAATACATCAAACCTGAAAGCTCTACTTAGTTGGAAAATAGGTTTTTGAGGGTTACCAATTAAGGCAAATAAACCTCTCAAAATAAAACACTAAGGCAAAGCCAACTGAAAATTCTTTAAATCATGTCTGGATTACTGGCATTAAATATTTAAATCAGTAGTCTTAAAATAAACAAAAAACTCCAAGAGCATAAATTACCTTCTTGCTTTTAAGTAATCTACACTTTTTCAAAATTAAAATAGTAGATATTTCTTTGCCAAGAAAATAAAATATTTCAAGAAATATTTTACAAAATTTCAGTGTAGTATGGAAGTGCTACCCCTTGACAAAGTTAATCTCAGAATTACTGTGTAGTTTGACAGAATATGATTTAAAATTCTTAAAAACAAAATCCCAACAAGAAACCCACCACGAAACTGGGAAACCCCCACCCCACCTCCAGATGTGGCAGTCTGGGTAATAGTTACATAAATTCATTTAAGTAAGACCCCTAGAAGTGACTCTTACTGCCTCTGCAGCCAACATTCAGGTGTTTTCTTAAAAACACACCAAGAAACCTTCCAAGTCCGCTACATAATACAGAACTACAAAGCTGCTTCATCCATCAGTGCTCAAACCAAGAGTGTCTGGATAAGTCTTGATCCATCATCTCCTGGAAAGTGTAACACATTTTCAGCTTCTCTGCAAAGTCCAAGGTGTTTGCCAGTGACCAGATGGAGAATCTTTTAAAATTATGTTGTATTCCTTTGCCCTTTACCTGGGCTGTGTTCAGACTGTGATTGAACACAGGTTACACGATAGAAAGGCAGATCCTGCCCCTGGGTGTCTGCACAAAGAACACTTCTTTCCTTTTTTTCCCCTCATACTGAAGTTTGTGTGACTCTTCATTACCTTGTTTCTCAGCAGGACCTTGTTGATATCCTTAGACTTTTCTAATCTCCACCTTGAATCTGCTTTTATGTTTTGTTTCCCCTCTTCCCATCCTTGGTTCCTACAGAGAACACCTTCTAATTCACTTGAAACAAGGGATCAAAATGCATGAGGACACATGGATATGAAATTCAAATTATGGTACAAAAATCTTGAAACAACACAATTTCAAGATACTGTTGTATACTACTACTTCAAAGGTATTCTGAAAAACTTCTTTCTGCTTAGGTTTTTGCAGTAGTCAGACTGCACAAGCTCAGAAACTTTTGGGCTGGAACTAAGTAAAAGCAGCTTCGTACACTTTTATTTGTCCCCTCTACTTCTTCTACTCCCCAGTGTGTCGGACCTTTTTTCCTTTAACATCTTTCAGCAAGTCAGCCCTCTGGCCGACACCTCAAGTTAACATTTCCCTGGATAGACAGTGGAATGTTCAGGGCTGCAAATAGATGTAAACAAGGCAGCAGAAGTGACAGGAAACAGGCAGCTGGTCAGTTCTGGCCTTTCCCATATCCATCATCCATACTGGGCTCTGCTGCACACTCCTCTGATAAAATTTCTTCCCCACTTGAAAGAAAAGCTACTCAAAGTTAGACTCAGTCTGATTATATGATGGGGTCTAATTAATTTCTACCCCCTTTGTTTTTTAAAAGTGTTCCTAATGTAGTGGTTTACCTTATTACCACTGTCAAGTTTTAGGTTTAAAACTGTTCCAATACTGTTGATCTCAAATATAATCTTCTGTGGTTTGCAGTTTAGGAGGGAGTTTACTTTGGATTTCATGGCTTTCTACAGTGATGAGATTTCTAACATGTACACCTGTATTTAACCATTTTTAAGGTATTGTTTGGCTGTATTCAGCAAATCAGGATGACCTTGTGCTAATCCTCTTAAATTTTATTACTCATTGCATCTCCATTACATAAAGCTGGAGATTAGAAAATCCAGTGTGTGCATTTACTATAAATCATAACGAGAAATCCCCTAAGCAGTTTGTGTATATAAAGCAATAAGTCTGCTTTGTCAGACACATTCCATGTAGGACTCTAAGCCATTAGCATTCGTTCATTTTAATAGTTCTGTGATAACTCTCTAGCTGATAAGTTCTCTTGCTGAGAAGCTCAGATTATTCTGATCTTGGCTAGAAGACCTGTACATCTTTGCAGGCAGCTTTTTTTAGTGTAGCTTCAGCTTAATTTCTGAATAATCAAAGTAGTGACTAAATAAGAAAGTATTGGAGAAGGACTATAGATTGTATCTCTGTCTGTATTTAAAACTTAATCATTAACAGATCAGTGTTAATTAAGGCAGCGTCTTGCCATCGGAGGTCTGCGGAAGCACAGACAGTACTGAATGCTGAAGTCTGGTGTAGGGTGGAGGCGAGCAGCTCAAACTTGAGATGTACATCTCAAATCCAAGGTGTTATCCTTGTCTCCTGAGTACAGAGCGAAACGTTGCACCTTGCAGTGTGCCCAGCAAGGCCAAGGACTCTAACCTACATTGTACTTGGAACTCTCAGAAAAATCCAGCTGATAAAAGGCGTTCTGAAAACTATAGTAGTATAAATTGTTTCATAAAGTTGTGTTCAAACTCCTCCTTTCTTAGCATTCTGATATTAAACCTGTATGTTTGTCAAGCAGTATGAGGCAGCAGTAAAAAGCAGTCCTGCAGTGAGATGTTGAGGTAATAAGGCAGAACCTGAAATGTATTGAAAGAGAATGGAAATCTACTCTGAGAAATATATGTTATGAACAAAATAAAGATCCAGACTGAGCAGTAGTTTAAAAGCTGAAGGGTGGAGCAGTGAGCAAAGGTGAAATGTTATGCATCAGGGGCTGTCAGCAGTTAAAGGATGCTTTGACCATATCTTCTAGGGAATTCACTCACTGTGTCCGTAAAAATTGTGTCAGCAAGGCATCCATTGAGAAGACCAGTTACAGATTTCTAATGTGTAAAAATGCCAGCTAAATCCTCAGATGTCTCTGGCCAGCTCTCCCTGTGAGAGCCACAGAATATCTTGTAACTAATGCAAAGTAAACTCAGCTGGCTGCACCGCTTCAGAAAGATTCCCATTCAAGAATTAGAAGAGGTTAGAGACTTCTTCCATGAGTGCAGGTGGCACTTCTGCACCAAGGTGTGGGTGCTGGCAATCACAGCAGAACTGGAAGGAGCTCAGCACACTTTGTGACCCTGGAAAAATCCACAGAGACCCTTCAGCACCACTTTCCACTGCACAGCCAACGTGTCCTCTAGAGCCAAGGCTTGCACTGAATTCTGTGTTAGACTCAGCTCTCTTCTTGTGTGAGAGAAAGGGTAAACATGAGTGCAATGAGTTGGTTTCTCCAGGTTACAGAAATGCAGAGTGTGACAGCATAGCCAAGACATGAGCAGGGTATTTGTTACTGTAGCACATAACTGCAGAGCTGGTGCTGTGACTCTGCAGGCACATTTAGTTTTTCTGTACAGCTATAACCGTAATGTGCGCAGGAAAACTGTGCTCTGACATTCCATACAGCCTTATTTTATCAGTTAATTTTAAAAAAAATAGTGCTGCTTAGTGAAGTTGGCATTAAACCTGAAATTACTAAAAGCAAGCCTGGCCTATGGCGTGGAATGGTGACTTGCAAGGCAACCCACCATGTCCTTGGTAGTTTGCCACAGCAGCCACGGCCTGACGTGTGACCAGTTTGGTCTCAAACAAGCACAATCAGCTGGCTGCTCCAGCACGGAACACTGAGGGTTAATTATAGCCCGGCAGCTTCTTTTTTTGTTTGTTTTGTTTTGTTTTTTTGTTTGTTAGGGAAAGTTGATGCTGTATTACTTGCTGGTCATGTGGAGTCAAAACCAGGCTAAATATACTGCACTAAGCAATGGTGACATAGTTGCAGGGATTCTTCACATAAATTCAGGTGGTAGAGTTCTGTCTGGAGCTGACAGAAGGTGTATGTCCCAGGAAGGGTGTGCTGCAGTCTGTCCATAGTTTTCCTTGAGGTTTGCTGATCCTTATTGCCTCTGTCAGGGGAGCAATTCACTCATCTGTCCTCTAAAACACACAATTTGTATCAAGCTTCTTTTTGTGAAACATACTAAAGAAACTCCACTCTGTGCTGCTCACTGATGCAACACTGCAGACAATCATGCATTCTACAATATTTTGGGAGATGTTCTTTTCTAAAACCAGTACATCTTCTAGGTTATGTCCCACAGCCCACACATCCTGCTTCAGTTCAGCAGCAGTAAAGGATGCACAGGCTTAACTTTTAATCAGATAGTGCTACAAAAACAGGAAGTTAATTGACTCCTGTTGGAAGAGATCCTGAAAACCAAATGGGATGACTCCAGGAGCTCTTTGGTCTGCCCCTATCCATAATAGAACTCTAATTTTAAGTTGACTTCCTGCTTTGACCCAAACCAGGTGCTGATAATTGAGGGTTTAAAGCTTTTCTTAACCTTTCTTTACTTAAAGACTGAGTTAGGACAAAGAGGTCATTCAAAGAAGTATGAATTTTTGATCAGTTAAACAGATCTACCAGGTGTCAATTTTCTTGATTTTTGTTTCAACTTAATAGTTTTCATTTTGGCTTTATGTTCTTTGGTTACAGAACGCATTTTAGTAGTGCTTAAGGAAGTAAAAAGCTTTCTGAAACGTTTAGGATATTACCAAGTAGAAAGGTATTTTTATGTATATTTTTCTGGTACCTCAAGGTCTGTCGAACGTGTGCGTGTAGAACAAAATCTTTATGCTGTATCACACAGATGAAAAGGCTGTTGCTTTATGTCCCACGTTTCCCAAACCAGAAGCAGTGTGTGCCCGAGGGCAGTGCATGCTCTGTCCCAGAAGGTGCTGGCTGCAGACGTGTGTGCTGTGCATGACACAATTGTCAGGGACTGATAAAAGCAAACACTCACCACTGTCAGCAGCTTTGGTAGCGCATGCAAGAACCTCAGGATCTTGCTAAGTATGAAACTAATTAGAAAAATTGCTCAGAAGCGTATTTCACTGCCAGAGTGACCTATAATCCTTACTGTATAAGCTGTGCTGTCTTTATGGTGCAGAGGCTGTTGCTTTATGAGCTAATGAACTCCACTGTTCTCTCTGGAGGCTTTTCGTCAGTGTTTGTTTTCTGGTCTTTTGAAAGCTTCACCTTTCTAAGGAGGGTTGTTGGTACAGTTAAATTTGTTTCATCACGAGCAGTTTCCTGCCCGTCTCCCTGGATTAATTAGATCTTTATTTAAATATCACTTTCTTGCTGATTCTACCATAACTGATGGGGGAAAACAATCTTATCTCCTATTATTTGACAAGAATTTGTCCTTAATTTACTCCTTTCCTTCACAATGGCAGTGGACGTTTTCATTGAAACCCAGATAGTGCTTTCCACTTCCCATTTAAACACATGTAACTTTACACTTCGAACAATTAAGCATAAGAAGTCACCCAAAGAGGTAATTTGAGCTGCTTGACTTTCAGAAGGAAGTAAGAGTAGATTCCTTTGTTCTCACAGGAGTCATCCCTGAGCAGGGCTCAGAAACCATGCTGGCCAAACAAGTGTGTGCCTCTATCCAGAAGGCACAAATTAGCCAGGGTCCAGACTAATTTTGTTAATTGTGTTAAAGCCTAATTTACTAAACTTACAACCCTGTCTTGGGCAGGAACAAACCCAAATGCAACCCTCTTGTAAGCTCTGCGTAGCCACTAATCACAACTGAATAAACACAGACTTGTTGGTTAAAATAATGAATCCACTATTTGTCACTGATTTTTCCTCTAGGAAAAGCAGTTCCATGAATGCAGCTCTGCACTATCTGCAGGGTTTCTCACATGGCCCTGGTCTGAGGGAGCCACCTGTGCCAAGATAACACTTGCTGTTCTGCCACTTGCGGCTGTGGTGGCCCGACTGCAGAGCAGTGCCTTGGGCAGCGTGTGCAGTGGGACAGCAAAGGGGAGCCAGCAGCTGTGAGCAGCAACAGCTTCCCGTGCTTGGGGGAGAGGGAAAATGGCAGGAAGGGTTTTGTTTACTAGGACTGTTTTACCTACCCTGGAGTTGCTGTCAAGGGCCCTGAGCACTTCTAGTTTGACCACAGTAAGTAAAGCAAATTGAAAAAACTGCAGGAGGAATGTTCTAAACACAAATACTAAAATCAAATTTAAGTAGTATAAATTCATGATGATACAACTAGGCAGACATCCAAAAATATTAACCATTACCTTTATGGCTCTGGCTGCTAACTGAAAAGTAGCTAAGTATACAAGATAAGTGATACTGTTTTTATAGGCAGTCTGATAACTTATAAATAGTTACTTATGTTACATACGCAGTGTTTTTGAATGAAACTGGGTATTTAAATTTAGTGCTATTAAAAGAAAAATGAAAATCACTTCCTGGTTGAGTGAACTGTAACTTCTTGGTTTAGTCCAGTCAGTAGTTATGTCTGTCTTCTTCTCTGACACAGACAGTTTTATCTCTGACCTGGAATACCAGCCATCAGGTTCAACAGAGAAATGGACTCAACATTCAGCACTCATGTCCAACTCCTATGTGGAAAATCTAGAGGGTGAGTCTGCTTACTGAAATGCTTCAATGTTTGAAATTGGAGCACGAAGGAAAGGGGAAAGTGTTTTAAGAGCTACAAGTGAAAAGCACTGTGTAATACTGAAGTATTGCTATAACTGGACACCTGTGTATTCTGAAATAGTTGGAAATTCAGCATTTGTGAACCAGGTGTACACTCATTCAGTAAAAACCTCCACTCAAAGTTACAGAGCTGCCACAGAACTTCCTGAGTGCTGTAGGATCTAGTAAAACAGCAGAAGAGGATATGAAAATCTTAAGCCAAAAATGGGCAAGGTAGAAGAGTGGCCAGATCAGTTAACTGAGAAATTTGGAATGTTTCTCTTTTTCAAAAAGATGAAGTAATGTCAATTTAAATAGATGGAATACAGTGGCATGCACCGCCAGTCAGAGTATTTGGAATACAGGTTCATAACTAGATTTAGAGTTGAATGCATGCTGTAATTGGGTAAGAAGATCTGGATTTATTATTTCAGCTTCTTTATTTCACATATAAGCAAGATAATTATGCACTATGACTCTTCTAAATACTAACGATATTAGAAATTGTTGCATGGTACATTGGTCTTGTTTGTGTTTAGACTTTACTGGTTTTCACTTTATTGCAAACATGCCTAAAATGCCAAAGAACTATATTGTCCCTTTTTTTCAATATATACGCATATACAAGTATATTATAAACACAACACATTCTACTTTCTCCATAGATTTTTAAAGGGCAATACCTGTAAATGTACAGTAGATTTGGTAACAGTAAAATAACCAAGCTCTTCATAAAACTTTCACACAGTTACTGTGTAGACTGATCCTACGTTTGCTTGTGAAACTGAAATAAATCACACTGGTCTTTTGCCAGCTTTCAAGAAATTTAATTCTGCTTTCCTTACCTATCAAAATGTTATTAGTAAGGTAAGTAGCTACTATTTGGAATGGCAAAGCCAGGGAAAGGACTGTACACCAAGCTGACATTCCTACGTCTTGAAACAGCAAGTCAATTAGTAAAATACAAGTTATAACTTAGATTATTTCAGTGTTCTACAGTATATCCTGTGCAACTCAGAATCTGGTAGGTTCAGAATAATTGTTGAAGAGCAGGAGTTCTTGAAAAATGGAAATTCAGGCTAATAATAAAATAACCCACAAATAGCAGTATCGCCAACTAAAAAGTAACACACAGGGTGGCAGACCCCAAATTTAGGCTTGTGAAATGTACACTGACAAGTCCCTTTTAAAAAGGACACATTAACAGAAACCCAAACCTAGAGACAAACACATTTACACACAAATGTTAGCATGTGACAAATACAATAGAGAAACATGGCATTTTTAAAATTAAAATAATGGGTACTTTATGTATTTGGCATAATGTAGTGTGGTATTGATACAAGAGAGGTTTACACAGGAAAGTAGGACAGTTTTGTACCTTGAAGAATGCTTAATGTCAAATCAGACAAGTTAACTGTGTCCACTGCTGGTGGATAAGTAAGAATTCTTACAGAGCCAACTTCCAGGCTTAAATTAGGAAGAGCACAGCTTCTAAATTATACTGCTGAAGAGGAGAGCAACTGTGACTGTAGTGTGCTGCAGGAGATCTGAGCATCTACAGAGGCAGGAAGTAACTAATGGAATACTTGAGTCATCCTTTATAGAAGGGGTAAGGGTGACGACTGCTTCAGGGAGTACCAAAACATGAAGAGAACCCACATGAGGAAATATCTCTTTATTTGGTCGAAAGGAGTGTACAAAAACTTCTTGAAAAAATTAAATCTTCATTTTGTAGCAGTTTCAGCATTACATGCTGTGACAAACTTGAAAAGACAAACTGTAGGAAAACAGTCAAGCTTATGAAGATATAAGAGGTGCTCAAAAGGGTCAAATAGTTGCAAGCAGACTGCAGATTAGTTATGAAGGTTCATATTAAGTGTGCAATTACTCTGCTGTGGGAGAGACTACAAGCTGCTTCCAAACGCAGAAATCAGAAGAGAACATAAAAGTTATAAAGTTAAATGGGAAAATATGACCAACAGATGACAAGTCAGTTTTTCAGTTAAAATTAGATAAGTGATCTTAGAAAATTTTGTGTATTGATGTTAACAGTTGCAGAACTAGAGATTCTTACCACCAAAGTCCTTTGAAAAAGAGGCATGTTGCAGGACATGTCTCAAGGTAAGGCATCAGTAAAAATGTTTTAGAGCAGTGACAGTGACAGTTGTCCTCAAGCAGATGACATGCCAGACAACAGCTCTGAAGGAGTAAGCAACAGTTCACTATCAGCTGTAATGTAGAACCTCATGTAGAGCCTGGGTGAATATGATACTGCTGCTGCTCAGCTATTCAGAAGGGTGAAAACCAAAAACTGTCTAGGAACCTCTACAGGAAGATCTTATGATTAAAGAAAACCAGGTAGTTAGGGAAAAAGTGGAAATTAGAGTAAAGGAAAGAATAAAACCTGCACTCATCAATACAGTGACAGCCACTCTGTTAACTGTTCTCATTTAAAGTTGTCTTGAATTTAAAATGGACAATTCTATGAAAACTTGCTCAGTAGTGTTAAAAGTAGTCTTGAAAGGGTGAATAAATGCTAGGAATGTCTAGGGAACAGCAGAGAATAAGAAAATGCTATTTCATAGATGTGTTTTGTGCCCACATTTTGTCCCTGGTGCCACAAAGTAGTTAGATGAACAGCTGTAGTTGGATCTGCTAGAACTCTGCAACCAGAAAAAGGAATGAGGAGAAAATGCCAAGTATAATAAAAGGAGTGGGGGCCACAGAAAAGTTAATGGAAGATACTTCCTGGGAAAGAAACCAGTAAGTGACCGCCAAGTAATCCTGGGGCAAGTTCAGCACATCTAAAAAGCTTTGCTACTGCTATAGGTAGTTAAGCTTTGGAATCTGCTGTCACAGAATGTTGCAGTTGACAGAATTTTGCACAGACCTTAAAAGACTCCAGGGAGAAAAATCCAAATGGGACCATTTGGTGCAAAAGATACTGTCTCTAACTCAGGAGTTCCCTGGGAAAAACACATTTTGGAGGCTGATGGAACACCCTGGGGAAGCATTGTTGTGTTTTGCACACGTCTGCTCTTGCCCATTGCAGCCCTAGTGGTCTGTCCTCTGAACTGGTTTGCCTGAAGTTCTCCATGAAGGTTTTCAGGCAGTATTTTTGACTTAGAAAAACCTAAAATGCTTGGTAACTGCCTGTTAAAAAGATTTGCTTGTCTGTAGAAAGTATAGATGCTGATTGTAGATTATTGACTTCCTGCAAGGAAAAAGAGGTTACTTACATTATTCCCTGAAAGGCTTGTAGGTTCAGGAATTTCCTTTTCTTATATTCTTACATAAAATATAGATACTTAGATATACTTCTGTTTTCCTTTGTGCTCCAGTACAAAATATTTGTCTCTTAGCACACAGTGAGAGGGGAAATTAAATACAGAGCAATCCAGAAGCATGCTAGTATTTGCTTGGCATTTGATTAAGAAAGATAATGCCTTTACTTTTGATATTAGAACTTCAAACACCTTAAAAACACCTTAAGAGAGCTTGTTATTCTAAATTCATAGTTGGGGTTTTTTTTTTAATTTATCCAAAATATTCAGGAATTTATTATTAGAAGCACCAGCTTTCATGATGATGTCATGCTTCATAACACAAGAGCTTTGTTCTGTTCAAATCAGTGAACATGGATCCCTTTCTGTAGGTGGGAATTTCTCCGGAGGGGTTGGTCGGTACTGGAACAGCTGATAAGATCAGCATCCATAGCTCTGAGTGTCACTCACTGCACAAATGACTGAGCTGTTCAACCTAACTTTAGATCTTAAAACCCTGGATTGCAAATTGCAAAGTTTGAAGAGCTCATCCTGAGCAGTCTGGCTGTTGGGCACAAACAGCCGGAGCTGTGGCTGTGTCAGCTGTCCAGTGCAAGCCTTCAGTGACCAGAGGCAAAGCCCTCGGCCTCAGGGGCAGGGGAGGCCTCAGTGCTTCAGCTGCTTCCACTTGTGCAGTGAGCAGGGACTGGAAACAGCAAACAGAGCACAATGGGAAATGAAAACCATGGGAAGAACCCAGTAAAACAGAGTAAGTGGTTGCTCTTATTTTACAGCTTGACAGCAGATCAAAAAAGTCAGAGCCACTTCTACTCTGTTCCACCCATATTGATGTTAGGATGCTGCTTCATTTTTTGCAATTTTTAATTTTGTAGGCTGGAACCTCTATCTGACATTTGGTGCTTTCTCAATGCAGTGTGTTGCTCCTTTTTCAATGCAGCACAGAGAAAGAAGAACAAACAAAAAAACCCCCCAAATAATCACAAAAAAATCTTTGCAATGCAATATTGCAGTATCACCAGTATTGACCAGGCCAATATAATCTGTCTGTAGCAGATTTTCTCCCCACCAACTTAACTTCTGTTCTGCACAATCTATTTTTAACTGTTAGTATAAATTTGCCAGCCAGCTTACATTCAAATAAATACTAAGGGAGGAAAGGGTGAAACTATTGCAAATAAAGTAACAGCTGAAATTCTGAAATCTGGGAAGACTGCCAGAGAGGTCAATTACATAGCCAGAGAAAAGTTGTTAAAATAATTTCCATTTCACAGCCTGATAATTATAAAAAAAAAGGAGAAAAAAACTCATTAAAAAAACCTCTGTATCACATTTTGATCTGTGCCATATCTGACAAGTTTTCAAAGTGCAGTTATCACTGTTGTATGGAGGAATATGCCACATCTGTACACAGTATAGTGTGTGCACCCCGCTTTCTTTTCCATCTGCTCCAGTCGTTATTTCAGGGTTAGTGACCTAGAGTGTTAGCACAGAAAACATTTTGTAGCATTTTTGATGTCATCCACTCAGCTGGCACTGATCATCCAGAATGATTTTAGGTGTCAGTAGGTACCAAATGACTTCTTAATATTAGAGAGGCCTCTTGTAATGATTTTGTGTGTAAGACGTTTCTGGTTCCTCCTGACTTGAGGAGTGAGTAGAGGTCCAGGCTATGGGATCAGCAGTCAACACCTGGCACCACAGGTACCAAACAGGCAGGGATTTAACTGGAGGGGACAGTGGACTGAAAAGTCAAGGTCTACTTGCACAACTGTTCACCTCCATCTAAAGTCTAATGAGATTGGCTCTTTCCAAAGAGGCAGCAGAAGTATGAACTACACAACACACAGGAACCTGGCAGACAGAGCACAGAGAACCTGAAAAACATCCTGGAGACCTGTAGTGCTGAATCCCAAACAAGCTCTGCAGCCTTCCCCTGCAAACTTGTGCTGAAGAAAGGAAAGGGTATGAAAACAAGGAGGCTTAACAAAGCCATGCATGCTGCTTTCCCAGTGTCTAGTTGCTAATGGGATGGCTATAAAGGTTAAGCAAAAGGGAGTATGAAATCTTTCTAGCTATATTTTTAGGACAGAGCCCTTGCAGCCATAGTCAAAACTAGGAGAGGTGAAATAAAGTGGTTTTTTTAAAGTAAAGAAATTTTCTTTTGTTTGTAAAGCATCAGCAAGAAAGCCTGAGCTTGTCCTTTCTCAGAATTGTTGGAATTTATGTCCTCTCCCAATTGGTCACCTGAAGAACTTGAGTTTTGCTAGACAATATTGTAGAAAACCTGTATTTATGCTCGTGAATTAAGTTTTCGGTTTTAATCACAGACTACTACATGTTGTGTGCTTGCTCCTCAGTGGAAGAAGGTGACATGTCATGTATTCAAATATTGACCTTTGGATTTTCTTTTAGTTTTTAGTACAAAAAGGAAAGTGCTGTATGATTTTACCTTCAGCCTTGTACATTTTTATGCAGGATTTTATCTCTTCTTACTGACTACATGATTTACATTTTAAACTACTCTAATTTATACCATTCCCCATCAGAAAGAAGAGTTCTGATAATGCTGGTATTATATTGTAATTATATGTGCCATGAAAGATTAGAGACTGATCTGAGCTGCTGCCTTCTGCAAGTTCTGCTTTCTTTGAAGCATTTGTTTTTACCATCATCTGTACCTCATCTAATCAGTGGAGACTCTTCTGAAGTCTGCAGGCTCCCCCCAGTCTGTTTGTTGGATACAGAGTTCCAGACAGCTGAAATGGACATTCCTGGAAAGTATAAAATAGGAAGATGTGTTAGTTGGGAGGTCAAAGTCTGTGAAAAAACACCTTGGCTAGACACAGCAGGAGAAGCATTTTGCCCTTTTCTTGAGGCCTGCAAGGTGCTCTGGCAGATCACTGATTTACATACTTATTTTGAGAAAAGCACACTTGAATACTGGTTGGGTTTAGAAATTAGCAATTCTTACAAAGTCACTGGGACAGGTAAGACTTCTCCACTACAATCCTCTGTTGGGAGGAAGACGTGGTCCTGCATTTGCCTAAGCAATGGTAGATGTTTCTAATGGAAATCCCTGTAAACCAGATAAATCTGTATTCACCACATGCTAAAAGTATTGCAAAACAAAGCACTGAGCTACAGAACAGCTTCTTATAAACAAATCAGTGATTATTTAGAACAAAGCAACACAAACTAACCTGTAGCTTTAATACTCTACATAATGAGTTCTGCAGAAGTTTGGCAAATAAAACCTCATGTGACCAGCTATTGTCTTCAGTGTAATGTGTTCTAAGGAGAATGCAGTGGCAATGGCTGTGTGCTGTTCAGGTAAACACCTCTGCCTGTGGGAACTACAAACCAGTGCAGGATAGACCAGTTTGTGCTGAGGGTGCTAGTACAGATACCAATCAGCCATCAAAACTTAAGGGAAGTAACTAATAATTTCTGAATGCTGAACTTCAAATAGTTATTTTTAATGTTTTTATTGTACCACTCATGATAGTTTTAGCAGTACTGAACAGCTGGGACACTCAATTTGCACAAAGCTGCTGTTCAGTAGTGTTCAGTAGATAAAAGCTGTTGGAAGTCCTCAGACAGAAGCTGGTGGAGCACAGTTCTTACGAATGATCATCTATATTTTGCTTAAAAAATGAAAGTCTTGGGGTTTTTTTAGCAGATTTTTACTTAATGCATTGTGTTGGCCTAATAAAAATATTTGGGAAAGTGCCCTACCTCCAGTGACACAATTTTCAGTGTCATAGTGCAGTTAAGTTCATTGAATGACAGGTTTTTTTGAAGCCAAGTGAATTGCAAATCTAGTAATGCTTGAGGGAATTGGCTTTTCCATAGCGTGTGTGACCTGTTTGAACCTTTGGGCTGCAATACTGTGTGTGTAACAAGCTGTCCTTGCCTTCCTGAGGAGAAAACCGTTGCAGGTGATCGACTCATGGATAACAAACACCTCCTCCATTACACACAGGGCTGTGACATGAGGTGGGTTTAAAGCTTTCCCAAGCAAGTTAAAAGAATAGAGACATAACCTCTTTTCAGAGTTGGATTTTATATAAGTTACAAAGTTACAAAGACTTCAGCATATTCACAATATTAATATGTTTTCTTTCAGAACCACTTATGATCCTGCTGCTGTGAAGGGCAGTGCTCAGGCTGTTCAGTGCTATAAACACAAAGAGCAATTTACACCACCTGTAGATTGATTTTGTTATGCTTCTACCAGACAGGAATGATTAGTAGGAAACTAAATCCTGCTATGGAAAATTAAGGACGCGTTAAGAAAGGTGGTGAAGTGCATCAACACTGTTCTGTAAAGTTACCCAGCAGAGAACAAAGTAGCAAAAGCCTGGGTTCCAAATCTGTTAAGATGTTCAATAGAAGCAGCTTATTAGCAGAACAAAACATTCTAAACACAAGAATGGTCCTTAGTCAACAAAAGGATCCCATTAAATACCTGTTTATAGAAGGGCCAAGCAAACTCATGCCAATAATTAAGGAAAAGCCTCTATAATTCAGCATATTTAAAGTCTTGTTGAGTAAGAGATACTATAACCTACTGCCCAACCAGTAATGGGAATCAACAGGACTGCTTGCCTCTACAGTGAAATAATATTTTAGATCTTGGTTATAATCCAATATTTTTCTAAAATTTGTCATTATTATTTAATGTGATATTTTTCATGTCCATGTAGAATGTTACTTGGTTTTCTTTGATAACATCACCAAGGTCCATTTTTGTAAAATAGACATTTCTATCACTGCCTTTACACTTAGTCTTTAAAAAAAATTATCATCTTCCAACCTCAATTGTCCTGCAATCAATTTTATAGGATTTAGAGTAAGACTCTGAAATTGTCATTTCTTGATAACTTAGGTTAACTTTGTCACACTCACGGAGGTGTCCCTCACTTTTAAATAGTACAAGTTGATTAAACTTTGCTGAAGTTGACACACATGGACACACAAACCGGCCTGCATATTAGTCCATCCATCTTCATTATAGAGAAATTGACTGATAAAATTTAGTTACTGTGCTTTCAGAAATGCAAGTATTCAGAAAACTGGCCCATTAATAGGTATGTAGTATTTTAAAAGAATTTTCTATTAACCCAAATCCAAGTTCTGAGGAAGTTCTGTAAGTAGCTTGAAAGAGCCAGGAGTTTTTAGAGTTGTTATGCCCATAACACTCTTGAACAGAAGGAGTTTTGTGGGGAAATCTATATTAACCTGACCTGTGCCTCTCAGTTACCTGCGTGTCATGAATACTCATGTGGTTGTTTTCTTCAAGGGGCTTAGGGAGTCTTCAGCATGGATTATGGCAGGACTTTTTTTTCCCCCCTTGCCTAACTTGCTGAAGCCAGGCTCCTCATTCATCTTCTGTTATGTAACCAGCATCAAGGCTTAGCACTGAAAGTATTTCTTTTTAAAAGGGTTATACTGATGAGTTCTGCCTTTTGGAAAGCATAAAAACGATCACTTTTTAATATTTCTCCTTTCTTTATAGTGAATGAGATCATAGGAAGAGATATGTCACAGATTTCAGTGTCACATGGAACAACAGTGGCCAGCCAGTCTGCACATACGTGTCCTGGATCTCTGGAGACGAGAATATCTGATGGAATCCAGTAACGGATAAGCTAACAACTCAACATCCATGAAAACGTCACAGTTTCTCTGAATATTCTTCATCCTCTTCCTCTTTAGACTTATTGTGCTTCCAACTCTGTGGCCTTTATGAACTGGAACAGTGGATCCTTGCAAAGCCCTTTTAGTGGGTTACATTTTTGATGTAGAGACAGAGCATTTTAACTATAGTTCCTCAGATGCTGTAAAGAGACTTCTTAAAATGGACACACAGAATCTACACCAGATATTTTAACTGTTTTAAAGTTACAAACAAGCTTTGCTTTTTGCATTTAAATAGAATACTTTTATATTGTAAGTGCTTCAGATGTGTGGAGATGTTAGTTTGCTCTTATAATATTCACAGTCCTGAATGTGGAAAAAGATTTAATGCACATCTTCAGTGTGCTGCTTGCCCTTAGAGGTAGTATAGTTTGTAACTGATGATTTGTAACACCTTTTGGTCATTTTGGAAAGCCTTTAAAGCTTCTGTTGTTTAATTTTTTTCTTAATAAGATCTTCCAGTGGCAAATCATACCTGTCATCTGAAGCCAATGCCACGGAAGCCATTGTGTATATGAATACTGTAGTGTTTTCTTTCTTAGATTCTTAGGAAGCAAAGCCAAATGTAGGTCTGCACTTGTTTATAAACTGAAAAATGTTACTTGATAGGCTGCAAAAAGACCATTCCATCATGAAAGTGTTGGGATAGAAATTACATTCCAAAATTTAACTTTTATAACTTTGTGGATAATCTTCCTGATCTTTATTAGCACAGGCTCCTTCTTGAAATAGCTTTTTTCTTAGAAAGTTACATTTGTAATCAAATTTGAGCAGTAGGATTTTAGATTAAAGAACAGCATCATCAAAGCCATGTTAGATACAGGAGAAAATCTAATGTTTGCTGAGGATCTAAATGTTCCCATTATCCCTGCAGAATATGATTTTGAAATCACCAATTCAGTGGCATTCAAGTTTTCCATGCAATAAATCATTTGATCACATCTGTATCTTTTATATGCTCTATGCCTGACCATGCCACTTGGAAGCCCTAAGGAGATAACAGTTACAGTTCCTTAAATTCAGGCTGTTTATAAACGTTAGTTTGCTAGAAAGTAATTTAGTGTGAGTTAGTGGTTAGGCAGTATAATGTTACCATGTTTAACTGTAAAAGTGTGACGCAGGAGCTACCAAAGAAATACACAAGATTCATCAAAGCAGCAGTAAACTCTGTTCTGTGCTCTGATGCATCTCCCTTATCCACATAATCTGATGAATTTGAAAAAATCTGTTTACATCATTACTTAAAAATTTCTGGCCTTTACAATTAGACACCGCAGAGAGGATCCGATACTGCCTGTGGAGGCCACACACATTTCTCTCCCCCAGGCATCACTCGTTTACAGAGCTCTCCTCCATGGAACAGACAGGGTACACCAGTCATGGCAAGAGAAGGTCAGCAGTACATGGAACCTCAGAACATCCAAAGTGTTTGACATAGTTGCTCATTTGGGTCAGCCGTGACAGTCTAATGAAAATTAAGAGTGAATTAACACAAAGAACTAGAAAATCGGAAAGAATATTTGCATTGGATCCAGTTCAGACCAAGGAAATGCTAGTGTGGCCATTTTAGCAGTTTAGCACATGGGGAGCACGTGCCTCTGTGTAGACTTCAAATGAGTGAAGGGGTCTGACAGTGGAGAGCAGTGCTGAGTTACAGCACCTGAAGAGTAAACACAGCTTCTGCTGATGTTGCATTTTGGCAAACAGTCATGGGGAAAACTTTCCACTGAACCTTTTGCAGGCAAAACCTTACACCTGAGGTGAAGTCAGTGCCCAAGCAATACCATTACAGCAGCTGTAATTGCATCTCTGTAATAGCTGAATCATGAACTTTTGAAGACCATATATTAAGTGGGTAAAATTATAATTTTATCGTGTACTTCCTTTTAAGAGTGCAGCCTGAGGCTACTAACTTGATGTTTCATAATTTTTTCAAACAACTTAATGCAAGGCCACTGTGTACCTGCTGGGAATCTTAAGCATCCTCTTTGTGAATGTACTGTTCAGTGGTGCAAATCTTGGCATTTGCAGGAAATAGTTGGCAGGGCTGGAATCTGAAAAGTGTGATATTGTAATTGTCCCTCAGCAATGGTGCTTTACTCTGTCTCTACTCATGTACGGTAAAGATCTAGAAAAAACTCCCATGCTCAGAAATACATCTACTTTGGTTTTTAACACCTTCGAAACAAACCAAACCACACAATGCTGTAAACTGTGTAATTGTCTCAGAGTGTGTGCTGGTGGCAAGGCATGTTCCAGTTTTCATTCATGTATTGGGTCTTTTGCATTAACCGTTGTTTGTGGGAGAATTCTGACTTAAAAGCTTTCCATACTGTATGGGATTTATGCTCCTTTATCCTGCTGGTACAGACTCTCCTTGCAAGTTCTCCAAGTAGCTGGAATTCACACTGTACCTAAAACATAGGAGCCCAAACAATCCGGAGTTGCTATGCACTAAATTTTCTGATGCCTTTAAATACCTTGATGCCTGTAGACATAGAAATGCTTTCCTATTTAAAAATGAAATTTAAAAAAATATAGCTTTGGATACTAAAGCAGTTTTGTATTTGCCTTGTAAAAGCTTCAATACAAGGGTCTTAATTTTATTTTAGCTTGTGTGATAACGTAGATAAAGACTGTTAATCTTGTATAATTTTAGTGGTATAAAAAGCACACGATCTCTATTGGACTATGCAAATTTAATTAAACAGCAGAACCCAACAACTGTTAATATTTTGTTGGCATCCACTTCCTTGCCCTTAAGTCCTGTCTTCTCCCTGAGTACTTTTCCAAAAATTTTTAATAATTTAGATTAACCTGAAGGAAAGCCTTAATGATAAGGTAGCTTTTCTATAAGGAGGGTCAAAGATCAATGTTTAGGGAAAAAAAAAAAATAAAGAGGTAGCATATTAATCCAGGGGGACAGGGGTGAGTTCTGAAATTACCATAAACTAGCAGTCTGAATTTCTGTAGTAAAATTTACCTGTTATCAGGGGAACTGCCACCCTTTTTAAACCAAAGAATGAAAATAATGGTTTTGTTCTGATACAAAGCTTTGAAACTCTATTTTTGATACTCATAATGGATGTCATTCCTTGAGGTTCGGAAATCGTTCAAATTGAAGTTTTATATTTAAAAATGTGGGACAATAAAGATTAAGTTCTAGATGTTTACAGAGCCTTGTATTGTAATTTCATGTACATTTTGTATTTTAAACATTTTTGTAAGTTATGATTGCAGTGCTACTTGCAGAAATAAAGGGAAAAACTTGCATTTAGGCTCTTAAATCATAGTGTTCAACTAAATAAAAATAACGCAAATGCATTGTCATTTATTTAAAATGCAGACCCAGACAGTGGGAAGAAACTCCATTTGTGATGCAGTGGTAACCAGCTGTGCCAAGTTGTGAAAGAGGAGGTGAGGGACATTGGATATTCCCCCTGGAAGAGTGGTGATTTTGAACAAAGTTTGGGGCTCAGATTAGAGCCAGCAACAGTGAGCCTCCACCTATGTAAGAAGCGATCAGCAGTGCAGGCGGAGTATCAGTTTGCACCATACTGCTGCTTCTCTATTTGCAAGTGTCATTGTTTCAATTAGACAATCACACGATTTTGACAAATTTTTCCAGAAATTATTATGCAAGGGAGTTCATCATAAACAGTAATTTCCATTCCTGAAATAATATTATCATAGGCAAGATGCAGTTAAACTGTTTCTGAAATAAATGTGAATTTCCTACAAAGTTTGAATTATTTGCCAAATCCCGGCTGATCAAGCAATAGCGAGGGAAGTCCCTTTGGGGGAAGTCAGGCCTTATAATCTGTATCTCATCTCAGTGATCTTGGTGCTACCGAAAAGGTTTTTATCTCCCTTGCAGCCTCTTACCGGGCCCTTTCCCTACCCCTGGAATCCCACAGTGGCGTGTGGCTGTTCCAAACTGAACACGGAAGCAAAAGCTCCGGCCTTTGGCTGCCAACGCTCACCTGGCCGGGAGAGAACAGGAGCAGGATCGCAGGGATCACGGCTCGCATTCCCAGGGACAGCATGGCCAGGGCGGGATTAGCCTCCCTTAGAGTGCGTGTCCCGGCCGATTACCTTCAGCCGTGCTTTCAGCTATAAATACACCAGAAAGGGGATGCTGAAGTGCCACCAACCGAATGCACGGTAAATATAGCCGAGGTTTAGTAAAAATAGCCCCGGCAGTTTGAAAGCTGTTCACATGGTTTGTAGGGTGATTACCCAGGGTATAATTAGCACACACCGACACCAGCAATAAGCCATTGACTGCGTCTTCTTTACCGTCAATTCAAGTATCCTTTCAGGTGCAAATAGGCTGGGACTGATGGGGTGGGACGGGAGAGGCTCTGCAGTCACGCCAGGGCGGGTAAAGCTGAGCACTGACGCACACACGGCTGTTGTTGTTTATTCCAGGCGGGGTGAAAACGTCGGTTCTACCTTGCGAAACACTGTTTTGGTATTTCAGGTAATCAGAAGGAATGTCCTCCTAAAGTCAGTTCCTTTAGAAGAGTAGCCAGAAGTTTGTTCATTTAGGACCCAAAACCAAAGGAAATGCTGGCAGAAATCAAGGCCTTTTAATTCTCATATTGTAGCCAGTATTTCCTTACAATATTCCACAGCATTACTTGTGCTGTCTTCTTCCTGCTGCTTGTTTCTGGACCTCTCTCTCTCCCTCCCTAACTCAAAATACCACTGTGTGCTCTGAATCCATGTGCTCCACTGGACTGAATAAGGTGAGGACTGAGCTGTTTTCACCCCACCTTTTTTCTTTGCCCCTTGGCTTCAATTAATTTATGATAATAGTATTCAGGAACTAGCCACTGCTGTAGTGAGTGAAGTATTAAGGTATGTAAAAGGCCATGGAAAAGAAAAAGGGATTTGCAATATATTTAAATTCATGCATAGTTTTTCATACAGACTTCTCTGGTAAAGGAAGTTAACACAATTTCTATTCTGCCTGGTAGAAGGATAATATTTAGGGATCAATCATTCTTAACACACAAAAAGCATTGTCATTTGCAGAGATCCTCCAAGAAATTATTTTACAATAACCTATTGTTACCTGTGTGAGCATTTACTAGATGCAAAAGAAAACAGAAGGAAAAAAGACTAAGATACAGAAGCAATAGAAAAAGAATATTTACTTTGCAAAGACTTGGATGTTCCATGGATCTTGTTTTTGAAGAGATTGATCCACTAGAAAAGTCAGGCTGTACAAGTTCTCAAGCTGTTTCTGCAAATGTAAAGTTTTCATTTCACTGGGTTTTTTAATTACTAGGAACTGAAAAAGAGAGTACTTATCTCTTCCTTGCTGTCATTGCTGTGACACCTGCTGGTAAGAGCTGGAAGAATGTTTGTAGTCTGTGCTTGTTCTTTTCTGTAATTTTTAATCAAAGAAGGAAAGTGATGCACCTAAAGAGGACTTGATATGAAAATATCACTTGGGAATGCAGTGCTGGATAATCGGTGGTGTCATATGAAATAAGTTGGAAGGAAAAGGGAACAACTACTCTTACGAGTTCCTGTGGCAATGGAATGATAAATGACTGATGACGTAGAAAGGTCTCTCTTGTAATAAAAAGCAGGAAAGACAAGGAAGCAGTGTGCTGAAAATCCTGACAGTTGGGAAGGCAAATATTTTCTAGAAAACCAGCAGTTACAAAAAAACAATAACCACCCTACACACGAACAACTGCAGCATCTCTCAATAAACACCTCCGCACATTAACGACTGCAGATTCTTGTATCAAAGACCCAAGTTCCTAAGCCAAACTTCTCCACGTAACAGAGGTGCTGGCTTTAACACCAACGATTTAGGCTGGCATAGAGCATTTTTTAGGACAAGGCATGAAAGGTCAGGGCTGCCTTCCTAAATTTAGTACAGCTTGGTACAAAAGGTGTGATGGATTCTTCTCTGCCAACATGGCACACCACTGCAACAAACGCACAGCACAGAATAGCTGAGCGTTGTCCTACATGCATCATAAATTTTTTCTCACAGCAATAAAAGGATCTGTTTGTAAATATCCCATGAACTCCCTGGTGTATCCACCAGCCAAGTCATTCTTGCAATGTGTTGGAAAAGGACAAGACAAACTTCTAGCAGTCAATATGTCACTGTTTTCAAGTAAGAAATTCTCTAAGTATGATGCAAGAACAGATTTTTCCAGTCTTCCGTCATTTGAACAAGTGCCTCCAGAGCTGCTGCACAGCCTGTCCAAAGCATTGGTTTTCTACGATTTAATGAATTAAGGTTTACTTTCAAGGTTTGCCATTTTAAGAATTGCACCATAGTAAAGGTGCAACAACCATTTACAGGTCAGAAACAGTTGAGGTTGACAGCAGATGTGCAGATTTCCAGTTTAACTGCCACTGGTTCAACTTTACCCTGTGTGTTTTCTAGGCAGGGTCTCCATGTGGCAAGGTTGCTCACAGGACATTAATCCTCACACCTGCCTGTCACAGCAGCTCATGCTCAGGTCCGTGCGGTGTGATCAGTTCCTGCTGTAATTGTTTCTGTCTCCAGCTGCACTGATCAGCACACACTGTTTTGCCAGTACATGCATTTCTGCATTTCCATGTTCCCACCATTTCTTCCCTTACCAGGAATAAAAACTTGCTAATAAAATCTTCAACAGAAAGCAAATAGGAGAGTTCAAGGATAACTGTATTCAAGTAACAGCAAATACCACCCTGTGACATTTGCCTGGCTGTAGTCACAGTAGCTGGAGGAGGAGTACAAGCCATCAAGCCAATAGGACAAATAAGGCAATACTGAAACTGAATTAAGTGCTACTATGGGATTATTTTTTTCTAAGGATATGAAAAAAGAAGCTATGCCAAGAATGTCATCATTGCCATCTGACCTCACCACTGACAGAAGTTATAATGGAAAAGTTGCACAAACAATGAAGGATAACAAGCAATCCAACATTAGCCAAATGCTGGGCTGATTGACATCGTGGCTTGGAGAGGCACAGCCATACATTTTGTGGCTGTCAGCAGAGTTTGCTGAGAGACTCAAATGCTGCTTGCCTGAGCCTAAACCCTTTGGAACTAATCCAGCTGCTAAAATGACACTGGAGACCAGTGCGGTTTCCTTAGCTAGAAAGAGGAATACAAAACATACAAAAGACAGAGAAAAGGGGAAAAAGAAAAAAGAGAAAATATTTTGGTTACCGAGTAGGTCTGTCTCCAATTACAGGCTTCCACTCACACAAAAGGCTGACCTCAACTACTTCATAGCAGAAAGCAGGAGAATCTCTCGCAAAGTTCTTTTTAGATATACTTTTTAGATAGCAGTAAAGCTGCAAAAAATATCTTTCAGATAAGCAACAGTTGAATGTATCACTGGCTAAGCAGGGCATATTCTAATGTTAATTGTTCAGTTTTTCTGTGCCATCTGTGCCCTCCTGCCCGGACCCCCCCACAGGGACTGTGCCTTCATGGCTTTGTATCATTTTCACATCTATGACACTAAACTCAATATTTTTTCCAACAGCACATGAACTCTTGGCAGGTCAAACACCATCTGGACCAGATGAGTAAAATGGAATTCTACTGCTTATGACAAAAAAAAATTCCTGTTTGGTTGGAAGGACATGACCTAAAAACAGTACAATTCAGAGTGACATTAAATATTGTATTTAAACAGCCGCTCAGTCTTTCATAATCAAAGTAAAAAAAATTTAGAAAGCAATTAAATGCTGTCCTTACACTCAGCCTGTAACATAATTTTCAAGCTACCTGATGTTTCTTTCATCCAAAATACACTCGGGTGGCTTATGCATCACTGAAGGCCACTTTGCAGACAGTAGAGATGTGCTGCAGATGGGCCCAGCAAGCAGAATCAGCACTGGCTCCATGCAACATAAAATATCCTCAGGGGTGAAGTTAACAAAAAAAAGAAATCACGTTGTTGAGATTCAAGGAGCTCAGTAGTTCAGCTGTTCTGGAAGTGTCCCCCAAGCTCTCAAATTTGTTTAAAAAAGCAATCGCTGTCAAACCTTCATTCGGTGTTAGTGACACTCTCTGAGTCACATAGATACCATCGGGATCCTGCTCTCAACAGCAAAAGGACTGTTTTTTAGGATTACTTTTTTTTTTTTAAGAAGGCAAATTGCAGCTTGGGGGTGGGGCCACAGGTGTTAGAATGTTTAATTCACATAGAGATGCTACGTAGTTCTAATTCCCCCCAAGAAAAGTCAGGGGTAAGAAAAAAGGTGGCAAAGAACAGATCTCTGGAGTCTCTTTCTCTGGTGAATGAGGTGTGAGTACTCACAAAACACACACCTGAATCCAAGTTAGACTCTGTGAGCTCCCCAAAGGCACAGACATTCGGCTTAAAGCAAGAAGTTAATGGCAAACCAGCTTCAGCTGTCTATTTACATCTGAGAAGGAGGTTTAAGATCACATGCAGTTTGAATTATGTCTCTCCATTTGTGTATTTTGAATCATTTTACTCTCAGTAGGACTCCCACAAAACAAACATAAGCAAGCAGGAAGAGGAGATGAAATCTCACATGCAGAAAGGTCACTGAGGGAAACAGCTTTGGTCTGCCTGCACTGAACCAACCAGAGCTCATCAGGAGGTTCACAGCCTCTGCAGTGTCCCCCTGTACCGAACTCCAGTGAAGTCCCTGCTGCTTCTACCTCTAATTCACGCCTGGGCTATCTCACAGGCAGGAGAGGCCAATGGCTGACAGCTAACCAAGGTGCGATGAATCCAACTGAAAGCAAAGCCTGAGTTTCTGGTAGCACTGCTAATTCTTCATCACAGGGCTGACCACAGACGAGTTCAGGGGAGATCAGCTTACAGAACAAGAAAATGCTGGGAAGCCCATGGAGGAGAAAAGGTTGGAAATCTGCCCCCCCCAAGTGGTGCTCGATAGTGTCGGGTCTCTCTCAAGAGCCAGTAACGTGACATAACCACAGCGCCACTTCCAGTGCGCAGACTGACACAGGGCCTCCGTGAAGCTGTTCCACAGCAAGGGGCAGCATCTATCGAAGGGGGAGAATTCCACACCTCATTGAGGCAAAACACCTGAGCAGTTCAGTAAAAGAACTGATGCTTAATGGGTGGAAACGTTTACATAAACATGGAAGGGAAACAGCCTTTATTGTAACTAAAAGAGTGGCCCAACTCTCCTACTCAAGAGAAGAGTAGGATCTGGAAGAAAGGGGGTAGCAGGTGTGATTAAACCTGTATAAATCCTCTAGAAGACTGGAAAGGGAATAATGGCTGTAAAAGCTGAAGACACTCCACCAAAAATGTGGAAGACACAAAGGCTAAATCCTTTAGTAAGGTTATCAGAAGGGGAAAGAGCAAAGCTGATTACTGCACAAAGAGAGAGCTTTCTCACTCAGTATAAATGCAACCAGACTAAACACAGGGCTGGTTGTTTATCTATTTCTACTCCAATGTCTTTTTTTAAAAACAAAACAGCAACTAACCTGATTGCTCTGAGCATTATGATTAAACGCGGATTCACAATCTAAATCACACTTAGCTCATGCTAGTTAAAGTAATCTGGGTAACTGCAAGGCATTCCTTATCCTCACACATGGTGAATCTAAAAACTGAGACCTCAGGACATTTTAGGAAGTGACCCAGCCACCAGCACTTCATCCACTCAGCTGAAATACCAACAGAGCAGGTTCTCCATGCAAAAGGCGCAACTCCAGGAAGAGTTGCAGTACATGTGCCAGAGAAGCACAGATAATTCCTAGTAGCTTTTGACCATACTGGAGGCTCCCTACTGGGCATTCAGTTTTTGAAAATACACTAGAACTGCAAGGCTCACACAGGGCACAACATTATGGCACTGAACAAGCTTTGGTGAAATACACGGATATCTTAGGATGTACTAATAATTCAGTATCATTGTATCATAGACAATTTGTGCTATAATTTTGTTTTAACCCACTTTCTATTGCAAAATACTTCAAATAGATGCAAAAAAAATCGTGTTAGTCACCAAGAAGACAGTCTCCACTCAGCTGGAATGCAGCAAGTGTTTAATATTTAAAAAGTCAAGATTCAAGAAATATCATGGCCAGCTGAAATAAAGATGAGTTTCAAGTAGAGCTTACATAATTATCTGGGTTTGTGCAGGCCACTAAGGTAAATGTTTTCTTAAGCAATCATCATTTGAATTCTGAGTTATTTTCCACTATGTCCCACAGAGATAACATAAAACCTCTGTTAAGTACTATGATCTCCAGTTCCCAGAACTCAATATACGTTTTGGTTGACATTTCAGGTCACATATAGAAAGCATTTTAGAGTCTTACTGGTTACAAAGTGCACCTTTTAATCCCAGTCTTTGCAAACATATTGATCATGAGGTGTTCTGTCACCGATCTTTCCCGTAACTCAAACTTTCAACAATTCACAGCTTTATCAGCAATTTCCCTCCCTACTCCCAGAAAAATTCACCATCTAAAGTCAGCCCCACACCAAAGGAAATTTAAGCTGCATTTGTTCTTTCCCCTCCATGCTACTTAATGAGTCCATATCAGATTCCACTTGGGAGGAGAAGAGAAGGACCAGCTCCCAGTTAGGATCAGGTGGGTTTGGGTGGTGCACTCACACCCAGCTCCAGCTCTCCCTGTACTCCCAGAGAAAGAAAATGTGTGGGGAGGGGGCAGGACAGAGCTATTCATGGGCTTTTCTTATCTGCAACTCACATCTGCAATGGCAGCAATGCCTCCTGACAGCTCCTGGGTAGATAGCATTATCTCGCTCCATTCTGTTGCTATTATTTCATATTTAAAGTCCTCCTTTCCAGCTCCAAAATTCTGCTGTTATGAAAAGATGCTCGGGTTCACCTAATGCCTTATTTATGCCCCAACACCACAATTCACTTAACTAACAGATGGTGGCTGATGAACCCTAGAAATTTTTAACACATGCTTCCAGTTTTATTAATTTAAAAGTAATGAATAATTTATATATAAACAATTAATCCGATGTCCCTTTTCTTGTTCCAACAGCAGTAGAGAAGCATCCAAACCACATGAAACAACTGCTTCCAACACCAGCCATGCACAACCACCCAGAAAGTCTTCTGTCTGGACCTGCCACTAAAGGTACTACCTGAAAGCCAGTATTGCACAACTGGTGGTTTCCAGAAAACAGATGCAAAACTAAAGAAAAGGACACATGAAGGTGTATTTCAGAAAGGCAGCATTAATTCTTACAGAACAGATTCCTGGTATCCCACACTGGATGCCTCAAAAAAATTAAGTGAGAAGAATCAAAACAAAATAACCCTCTATAGACTTATTTCCTAAAAAGCAGTGCAGAATTTTGCACAGAAAAATCTCCTTTGTAAGAAAGAAGATACCTGGCAAAAGAGGCTGGATTCAGAGGCATGGCCAGGTAGGACTGATGATTCAGTGAAGGCTTTCAGGCAGAGGAGCCATTGTGGAAATAAAAAAACGTGTTCTTCAGAGAAAAGGTGTTCCTGCTATGGTAGGGTTAAGAGGAAATCTTTGTTGTTCGCTCAGTGTTGGGAACATTTAAATTATTTTCTCTTTTTTGTCTCCATAATTAAGGCTGGCCTTGGTTGGCCTTCCAGCAACTACTGTAGCCACTCCAGTGGCTTCACACAGCTGGAGCAGTGTTTACAAGGGTTGCAGAGCCGAGCTGTTCTCAGAACAGGCTGGGTGGGCTGGGAACAGGAGGCACAGAGTGTGCTCACCCTGCACAGCAGAGCTGTCTGTTCACCAGCACCGACACCGAGCTCCGCTCCCGGCTCCCCTTAAAAGCCAAACCATCCACCTCACTTTGTCAAGAACCCCTTGATACTTCCTATAAATACCCTCCCATCAGCCTGTCCTCCCAGAAATGTCCATTAAATTACTTTTACAGCAGTGCAGAAAGGATTATTTATAAAGCTCCACATTAGCAATCTTTGAGGGAACGCTGCAGTAAGATAAATGTAGAGGCATGGAATGCTTTCCCATCATGAAGCATTATCAAGAGAACATTATCTTTAATACTTTAATAGAGTTGAGACAAAAGGCTGTATGTGTGGTTTGATTATTGGTCTGAAGTGAACTGCATTTACTGTGTTCACAAAAAATTGCTTTAAAAACCCAGCTTCCTTTGTGCCTCAGAGTGAAAGTCTGAACAATTTATGTGAGGGGGAAGGGGGTGAGTTAAAAAAAAAAATCACAAGTTGCTAATCTTATTCACTGTTGAGATACTATGTGGAAAACAAAGATAATTTTAGACTAAATATTAACATCATGCTTCAAATGTACTCAAATGTGGCCAAAACCAGATGAGCTCATTCCACAAACAGAATCTATACTTGGGGCGTATCGGAGCAAACCTGGGCTGTTGCTCTGGGCGGATTGCTGGCCCAGCCTGCGTGTGCAGTCCATGCAGGGAGAGGTTCAAGAGAACCCCACAGCAGATAACCCCCTATGCAGAGCTTACAGAGTGCCCACCACACTGAACAGGGGATATTCTGAAGAGGGAATGAATACACAAAAACCAGGCCAGTGCGAGACCCTTGAATGTGGAACACAGTCTAGGCCGTGCCACGAAGGTGTTCTGGAAGCACAATCTGAGCAGCTGCTCATGAGCATCACAAGGCAGGACAAAAGCTTTCCTTTCACACCCGTATTATTAGGTCATCCTTACCATAAATTGCCACTTTCATTTTCATATTTAAAAACCCCAAAACAAGTCTACAACACTTTACTCCTTTTAGCAGTGCAGAGCCACCACAGTGACAGGTACTAATTTGGGTTGTTTTCCACTTTACTGATGGTTATCTATTTGCAAACCTCACCATTGGTGGAGAAGTGAGGTTGAGATCTTAGGTTTTGTTTGCCCTTCATGAAAAACATCTAACAAGTTTGGAGTGATTGAAGGGCAGCAAGCATGAAAGGTCTTTATGTACTTCCTGAAGCACAACAGCAGAACCCATTTGGGAGAGAAGGGAGGGTAACTGGTAATGCCAACATCCCCCAGTGAAAGGGACTGTCACAGCAGTTACCATTCTGCACAGCTGCTCTCTCACACCATCTAAACAGGGATCTGCAGAACACTGCCTTCAAAAGGTACTAAAAAAGAAAGGTACTGAAAATCTCTTCTCTTGGGTTTCAGTGTTCTGCTGTTGATTTGGGGAACTAACGCTGGAGTGTTTTTAATATGAAAATTCAAGAAAACACCCCATGGTTTATGTGGGTAAAAAATAAAAATGAATTGTAAACCACAGAATCTTATTTTTCCTGGGTACACTGAACAATAGAGAAAACCATTCAAGTGGGGGTGGGGATGGCAGTGGTTTTGAGCATTCAGGAAAAAATGCAAGTCCTCTTACACAAAGAGTTTGCAGAGTTCAATTTGCAGTGGCATAGTCTGCTAAAGAGCAACCATTTTTTCTGTGTATACTTCACAAATTTTATATCTAAAGAAAATACGAAATACGAAACAAAAACAATACATAGGAATGAGAAGAATTTCTGAAGAGAAGATGCTGTGCTTGCTAAATAGAGTTCAAAAGTTACTCTAATTCTGTAATAGCTCTTCTGAAGGATTTCTGACTCAATTGCTGGTTACAAACTCAAGGGCTCCAAGAGCCAGGGGTGTCTGTTTCATTACTAGCTCCATAATTACTCCTCAAAGTTATGTGATTTTACAGTGACATCAACACAGATATTGCATGTTCCCCCTTACTAAGCCTTTTTTAGAGGGATGAAAACTGAGGTGCTGGCACAAGAAAAGCTCTTCCTTGGCTCTTCCTTCTGATTTCAAATCCAATTTCCTATCCTGCATCTAGAGGCTAAGCCTTCATTTATGCTCAGTGACAGACATGCAATGAACAAACTGCAATTGTATCCAGCAACCCTTCCTTTCCCCCACTTTGGTTTATCCTAATTGTCTCAAAAAATCCTAGAGTCTATAACTTGTAATCAGTTGTGACTACAGTTCGTGAGACCAGCAATATGAGCAGAGCTGTAACTGCACTCCTGCTTGCCCAGCTTCCCGACGGAGCTGCACTCAGCTGGGTTCTGGAGCTGCCCAGCTCAAAGCTGGTGTAGTTCAATCTACAAGGCTCTTTGACTTTTCTGTTTGTGGCTTCCCAGAGTTACCCAAGAGCAATCTGCCAGCAGTGCAGCCCTTTGCCACCAGCTCCTCCCAGCCCGCCGGCAGCGTGGGCTGGTGCTGCCTCCTCAGCACGTCTGCAACCTGCTTTTCCTGTTCAAAACGGGTCAGAAAATCATCCCATCGCCTAAACCATTACAAGAGTCGTTAGCCCGGTCATTACAAACCCTCTGGAAGCTGCAATATCCAGCACTGAACTTGCTCTGTAACTGGAAGATCTTCAGGCCCACTCCAGCAGTGAGTTCCTGCACTGCAGCAGCACAGTGCTGTTTTTCCAGAGTAGCTGTATCTGACAAGGAACCACTGGTGGAACCTGGTACCAGTGAACAGAATAGAAAAAAATAACAAACAACCCACAAACCCAAAATATTGCCTTGACTGCATTCACAATTTCCCCTGTTGTTAGCACGCTCTCTGTGATTTATCATCAGGGCCTAGGTCCATGGCCTTACGATTTCCTTCCCCAAATCATCTCCAAAACAGTGCCCATAACCTGAAAATTTGGAATCCTTTTCTTTTTGGGGGCTTACTTCTTACAAGGTAAGATCGGGTCACTTTAAAAAAACCCACTGACATGCTGTTATCTGTCACCAGCATCTTTTAGCTGAGCAAAAAGATTGAAATTAAAGACAAGCAGAAGTCACATTTCACTGAAAATATGGAAGCTGCCCTCCTTAAAAGCCTTCTCCTCCTCACAAGCGAGAGAAATGGTCTATTACTGCCACAAGAACTACCAGCTGTAACTCTAACTTTAGTTTAGGATAGATCTCCTTATGGCCTGCAGATCGTCATCCAACCTGTGCTCCAGATGCCATCAGGAATATGATGTACTTGACTTAGGATAAAACATTTTAGAACAATTTAAAAGGTAAATACCACACACACACACAGTACACAGCATTGTAAGCAAACTGACAGTTTATATTCCCGGGCATAGATTTCTTGTCAGTAAAAACTAAGCAAAATTTATTGTTTTTCTAACTTTTTGCATTGCTTTTCAAAAAAAACCCAAAACCTAAACCAAATAACCAACCAACCCCAAAACCAAAACCAAAAAACAAAAAAGTCCAGACCTTTTCAAGGACATTTTAATTTAATTCTATTACTACAATTAATATTCAGTGTAGCTTGTGTGGATTTTCACAGCAAAGTTCACAATTGCACAAGGACTGCATTGCGTCAAACAAAAGACACACCTAATCCAATGGGAATGAGTCCCACATTTTCAGGGCATGTTTAACTAAGAATTCCTTGGACTAAGTTGCAGTGACAAATGTTACGCTCCAGATAAGTCTCAGACTGTCCTTTCCTCGCTTAACCTCTCATGCCCTGACCAGAGATGAGGAAGGACCTGGTCCTTGCCAGCCTTTGCACCGTGCAGTTCCACCACACCTTTGCATTTCTCCCGCAGCAGAACTTCGTGTGCCTGCCATCCCTACTGAAAGCAGCCCCAGAGAGATCCCCAACACTGAATGAGTTCAGAAAACAGCAGGAAAAGATCTTACTCTTCCTGACAAACCCACAAGGTTTTATTCAATGTGGCAAAGACAGCTAAATTCTAATGCTATTCCTTTGCACACCACAGAGATTTTTCCAACAAAACACCATCAGTTTTTTGGAGCTTCTGGCAGAAAACTCCTGTAAGACTCCCCCTCCCCAAAATACTTCATTTTTCCTCTCCTCAGTTTTTCTTTGCTTCCTTCCACTTCTCACCTGTTCTTGTGGATAGTAGTAAGAAAAAATGTAGCAATATTTCCTCATTTTTCTCTTGCATACTTTCAAGTATTACTATTTTAAACATACACAGAGTAAAGATTTTGCATATTTTTCACATTAATGCAAATGTTAAACGTTACATTTGCGTGAAATTCAAACATCTGAAGTTATTTTAGAAGGGAATATACACACACAAGTGATCCATAGCAGTAGCACATTAACTTTTCCCCTACCTCCAGCAACCAGAAGATAAAGTGCTGATAACAGAGAATGATTAAAACAAAATAGCAACAACAACAAAACCTTTCAAAAGTTGCAATGTTGTAACAGCCAAGGTAGAGACCAGTACAGGAGAGTGGTGTAAACCAGAACAATTGCACGTTCATCAGATCTATTGTAAAAGCTGCTTTCCCAAATGAAAAGCAACACGACATGTTCTTCTTATTTTCACTTATTGCTCAACAAGAGAGGAACGTTCTAGAAGGTCTAGGAGCAGTACAAGGCCCTGTTTAACGTTCCCAGACTTCAAAGCAACAGAAATTTACAAAGACAACTCGCGTGTTTGAGGGTTAAGGGTTGTGGGTGAGAGTGTTTGTTTGTTCCTTTTCTTAAATAGTGGAACTATTGATGTGCAACCCCCCACACTCCCCCAATTTCTCTTGAAAAAATTAGGCAGTTCCAAAATGTGGCTAGTGCTAGAGCAACTCAGGATCTAACATTAAACGTTAGAAACCTCTCCCCATTTTTACACTTCTTTCTGTACTATCTGCACACTATAGTGTGAGGGAGAATCTCACGGGATCCTCTACAAGGAGAATTCCCAAAGACTCTCAGTTTACGGTGCTAAACACAACCGAAGGAAATTACCTGAGAGACGAGGATTAAAACCAACAAGAACAACAAATTTGGTCTCTGCCAACACTAGTTTACAACCCCCAGCAGCGAGGAGCTGAACAAACAGCTTGAGAAAGTCACCACCTCCTTGAGAGGAGCCCTGCCAATATCGAGGCCATTTTACCATGCATGGGAACCAGGAGCCAACCACAGGGCCAAGGGCAACTAAATCAGTCAGCAGAGCAAAGCCACAGCGCTCGGCTCTGCCAGCTGGGAGCAGGGAGCCATCACAACCAAAGGCTGGGCCAGCTGAGGCTGCAGTCGTGTTTGTTGCTACAAAATTTAATCAGTTGTAAAGCCTTGACATTATGCCGCTGGAATATGGTTTTCTTTCTTAAAGCCAGAAGACTAAAGAGTCATTTTTACTTTATTTTTGGCCTAACACAGTATGTTCACATTGGGGTGACACTTCAAGCACTCCTTTTGTCCAATCATTGCCACTGAACCTCTAGCAAACATTTTATCGATTCCTTTTTGTAGGGCAGTTTGTAAAAGTTAATTTTTTTCGACTAAACGCAGTCTGATACAACTGTGATTTTCACAATTTGAAATCAATTTGTGCATTTCAAAGCAACCATATTGAATATCAATGAACACGTAGAAAACATTCAGAATAGAAAAACAAGAACAAATTTGACCAAAAGAAAATAAAAACAAACGAAAAAACAACACAACAAACTGAAGTCAACAATTTTGTGAGCAGCAAAATGACCTCCGATTTTAAGGGTAACAGGCACCAGAGTATTCCCTGAACACGCTGAAGCTGCTGCTGCAGTTGATAACACGGAACTCCCGGCTCCAAAGCAGTTGTATTTCAAGCCCCTTCCTTGCGAACCCCGATGGAAAGGGGACATCTACTGGCAGCAAAAGATATTCTCTCAAAGACACAGCTAACATAAAATCGACAAAATTAGAGCAGTACCTTAGTGATGTTTACAGAAAGGAAGGCATTTTATTTAAACTACATTTTGTTATGAGCAAGCACACAGAAAGTAACAAACAATAGCTATTTTTTAAAAAAATCATGTATTTAAAGTAAAATTATTATAATAACACAGCAATAAAAGAAATGGCAATTAGCAAGTCTAAACTAACATGCTGTCATATTCATTTGAATATTTGCATTTCAACTGCATATCCAGCTAAATAATATGGTAGCCCTCTCCTGATTATATAAAAAGAAAAAAAGGGATAAAAAAAATCAGGTCTCTCATTTAGTTTGGATTTTCTTTTTAAAAAAATTTATGAAATATCTAAAAAGGTGAAATTTTAAATTGACTACAAGCAAACCTGCAGACTACAGACACATCAGGAATTCTCTGCTTTAGAGTATTTCAAGTTATCCTTAGATGCAATCAGCTTTTAGAAGACACTTTCAGTGGTAGACTCAAAATACATTATAACAGATTTTGTCAAATACAGTTCTATATAAAGCAGGAGCCAACAGGTTAAACTGCCAGCCTTGCAGTTCATTTAAGCTGACTGAAATAGAACAAATACTATTTCAAAAATAAAGGTGCTGAAAAGCTTTTTTTCTCTTATAAAAATGAGGAATTGAATTTCACTAATAAAATAGGTGTTGAAAATATCTTGGTTTACATAAACAAGCAAAACTTATAAGCCTGTCTTGGGCAAGTCTGCTCTGCAAATGAAGAAATCCCAACAAGAAACACCTGATATGGATGAGCAGCTGCAACTTTTGAAATGAGAACAGCCATTTCAAAGTCTTCAGCATCATCTGCAACAAAAATAATGAGAATAAGCTATCTTCTCTCTAAGCTGGGCAGGAACATTCCATGGGATGGGCCAACACAGAAATCATTTCTAGGTAAAATTATCAGTATCAAGAGAATGGGAGCAGAAATGACTAAATGAATGATCTCCAAACCAGCACTACCAGAAGTGTGAAACTAGGAGAAGGAATACAAACTATGATAATTCTGTTCCTCAGTTATACAACATGGCAACACAAACGCAGCTGAGGGAGTTTGCTGACTGCAAGCACAGAAGAAGCTTCTTTTTGAGAATCAAGTTTTGTGGCTGAGTGTGAGGACACTTTCTTTAACAACAGGAAAAGTCAAATCACAGTTCTTTACCAAACTTCCCTTCTTCTTCCGTGAAACAGTTAAAGCTTTATGCTTTTTTAATTTTTCTGTTAAGCTATGCGCATGTAAAGACGGTGGTCCCTCCAATAAGGCTTTGCAACACCGCATAGTCTAAAACTTCAATCACAAGGAGAAAACGCATTAATCAAAGATTAAAAAACACTTAGGCCTTACCCCAAGTTCCCAGTCCTCTCCAGTGATGGAAGCCATCATCCAAAAGCGTGTGCTGCAAGTGTTTATCTTCCATCTGTGAAGGAGAGCTCCTGGACTTGAAGCCAGCCCATCGGCTCTAAAGCGTCTGCAGCATAATTCCAGGTGAGCAAGGCCAAAGGGACGCTGCTGGTGGCTCCTGCTGCTGTAGAGGAGAAGCTGAGGGGTCACTGCGAGCACAGCTGAGCTGCCTCACCTGAGGGCCCGGCACAGCCCCGCAGAGCTGAGGCACGAACCCTGCGGGCTGCCCCGGCCCGGGAGGGGCGGCTCCGTGCCGGGCAGTGCCAGAGAGCTTTAAAGGCCAAGTCCGGCCCAGCCCGACCCCTCCGGCCCTGGAGCCGAACCCCCGGGGGAACCGGACCGCTCGGGCACGGCCGTCCCGCTTTTACCGAGCAAAAGGGTGAAACAAGAAGCGGCTGGCAGAGTTTCATGCCCCGCCGGCCGCGGGTGCCCGGCCGGGACCGTCCCCTCACGGGATCGGTCCCCTCGGTCAGAGCGTGGTGCCGATAGCGCCCAGGTCGAGGGTTCGATCCCCGGGTGGGCCACTCACGTAAGGGTTGGGTTTGATGGTCCTTGTGGGTGCGTCCCGACCCGGAGTATTCTGTGATCCTGATGGATTCCTGCCCCATCCACCGCCCTATGCCAGCAGCACTTTGTGTTTTTACCGTTCCTCTTTCTTTTTTCCTCTTTTATTCCTCTTTTGGAGAAGACCACAGAGTTTTCAATACGAGCAAGAACGTTCAGAGGAAGGGCATCCCCAGGTCTGGCCTCTTGTCAGATCCCCACCCAGAGGGCTCTGATCCACCCAAAATGCTGTCACTGCCCCTGCAGTCATTTTACACAGATAACCGCTAAAAATTATGCACTGTTAGGTTTCACACACAAAAACACAGAGCCTGAAACAGCCCCAAGTTCACTTCCTATGGTGCTTTCCACCATTTCATGCAAAACAGGGAATAAAACAGCAGTGGGTGATAGACAGGTGGGTACAGATTCTGCACATGGCAGAGGCTCTTTGCAGCTTGTCGTGTGGGCATGGGACTGCACTTGAAAGCAGAACTGTGATCATTGTCAACTAAGCCATAAAGGTGTTAAACTAGTAGGGGGAGTGTTTACACCTAAATCATGGCTGATGTGACTGAGGTTCTCCATTCCAGCTCTGCCTCAGCTTGCCAAGGAAGCAGAAAACCAGAAGTTCCATATAAGAGTTAAAATAAGAACGTTTCATCAGCCTGCAAAGCCTGACCAGCTGGACCATGGCAGACTGTAAGTGTGTAATAAATGGACTACATAGCTACCAAATTTTCCTCCAAGGCACAACGAGAATGTTAATTACTATTGTGCAATGCTTTCTACTATTCAAATTACGTTAAAAGTAAGATTTTTAGTAGACTTCACCAAGACAAATCTTGGAAACAGATTAATGCAAACACTCCCACTTCAAAATAATGAAAAATCTTTCCCTCAGTCCCACCCGATTGTGATGGAACTTAATTTGGGAGGTTTTGATGATGAAATGGCATCTGGTGTGAGATACTTCTGACTAGAGGGGAACAAACCTTATCTTGATATGGTTTCCTCCCCTTTCTCCATTTTCACTACAAAAAGGCTGACTGGCTCTATCCTGACTTAAACGTAGCATTTTGGGTTGCACAGAAAAGCGAGTGACCCATTAGGTCAATTAAACGCAAACACGAACACTATTTCAAGTTCAATACTTTGTTTCCTCTGGCAACAGAATGAGAACACTAAGCATGTAAACAGTTACATCACATTGCCTAAAAAGTGTTGCACTACAAGAGAAACATGCATCATACAGATTTCTGGCTTACCAGGACATGCAAAAAGACAAAAAAACCCCCAAACAAAACCAAACCAAACAAAAAATACCAAACCAAACAAAAAACAAACAAACAAAAAAAACCCCACCAAAAAAAAAAAACCACCAGGAAAGTCGCACCACTGGCACAAAGTACAAATGCTTATCTAAATCTAGAAGGGCAAAATGTGTAAGGCTTTTTATCAAAGACTGATGCTCTGGGAAAATATATTAAACAAAGCATAAGTTACTTTCAAAAGGCAATGCACATCATAAGCATCTCTTTTATTTATTGTAATATAAAGAAGCATACATCATTCAGTTCTTTAAAGTACAACTCAAATTGTACACTAACAAAAAAGATCAATTCAGACATCCATGAACATGTCAACAACAGAATTCATTACATTTTGCTCTGCTGGTATTGCACTTGGAATGGTTCAGAAGTAAGGCACAGTAAAAACAAAGTCATTTAGTGCTTCTACAGCAGATGTCTTTTTTTAAACACATGCTACATGACGTAAAAGTACTTCTAGCTTATGTATATACACACAGAGAAAAAGAAAAAAAGCATGCACTAGAGAATTCAGATTTCAACATATCTTGTTGTTTCATAATATACAAATAAAGTAGTTTAAAGATGTAAACAAATTGCATGCACATAAACTAGAGCAAAATCTTTAATACAGTATCTGAAAGCTATTACGCTTAAATAAAAAAATATAACTTATTAGTACTCAGGTTTATGTGCCATTTTTGTCCTGTAGAGATTAAAAATTTGGGGCTGGGGGTAGGGATTTATGGGTGGGCAGAGAGGATTTTTCTGGTTTTGCTGTTGGTTTTATTTTTTTGCTTTACATGTTGGCAGCAGTACACTGGTAAGAAGGTCAAATATGGCTTTTGCAAAACAATGTGTCGTGAAAACATGAAAAAGCAGAATTGCGTTCGGGATCCAGCATCCTGATATTTTCCAGTCAAGAACAAAATGAAACAAAAATCAATATGATCTACGCTTTGAACTGGGTAAGCCATGCATTCCAAAAGACTTTTCTAAAGACATTTGAACTCTACAAGAACGAGACACTTTGTCAAGTGTAAACTCTTAAAAACTAAACACAGAAGAATCTGAATGACTCAAGCATCGTTTTCCACTTCAAATGCTACTAAGTTCACTCATGGCTGCAGTAGCTGAAGTGCTGTTGGACTGTCTTCAGAATTAACTACATGCCAGGAGTGGGTTTGCTTCTTTTTACACAGGTACGTTAGAAATTAAGTAAATTAACTGCATAATTTTTGGTTTCACTTTATCCTTGGCATAGGATACGCCATTTTTCAAATTAAATACAGGACATGCACCACTCTGCATTCCAACACGTTATGCTGAAAAGGCACATTTGTTGCTGCCTGAGTGGCAAGGGAAGACTTCTTATTTTGCAAAAGGCACGGTGTTGAGTGCAACATCCTTTCCTCATCCTCCAGAGAGTGTTGAGTTAGACCAGGTACAATTGTACACAGCGGCTTCCCAGGAGCTGTCCGTTTTTCTCAGCCACTGCTTTCTTAGCTAGATCCAGGCTTGGGAAAGTCACCAACGCCTCACCACTGGGCTGGCCACTAAAGTTGTAAAGCATGAGGATGGAATCTGCTTGGAGCTGCAATGGTACAAGACAAAAGAAAAAAACTATTAAGACCAGAGTCAACACCTGGAAACGCAGTATTTAATGCTGGTGCATTTTTTAGTGCATCTGGTTCACTCCACTCCTGTGTCCGCGGTGAAAATATTCTGGATGTTAAGAATGAGAAGAAGGAATCAAAGATTAAAGGAAATTCAGCTTTTAGCTTAGCAAACAGCAGCAGCTCTTATTCTGCTGGTGTGCTGAATACAGTGATGTAGACATAATTCCGCGCAAAAATTTTGCTAGAGAAGGAATTGAGATTAAAGATCGATAAGAGGAGAGAGTTAGGTGTTAATAGGAGGTGAATGGAGCAAGAAATGCAGGCATTAATAATTCTTGTACTATGTGGACTACTGGCCAAGTGACAAAGGCTATTAAGGCATGTCAATACTCACGCACAAAGTCAAAAAAAACCACAAACCAACACACATGCGAAAAATAAAAGAGCTGTATGGATTCCGTGTTGGAAGGATGACCTGAACTCAACCCAGGTATACAGTGCAAAGAAGATTTTTCAGAAAAATTAAATAAAATTTGGTACTGTCCAACTGAATTAAATACGGTACATTACGGTAATTTACGGTAATTTCAACAAGGCTAAGAAAAAGCATGTTAGCAGACGAGATTATTTAGTCATTGGAGCTGATTTACTTCAGAGGGCATTTACCCTCATGAAGTCTTTAAAAGGCAGTTCCAAACAGCTGAGTTCAAAGCAGACGTCCCTGTCAGCCCTATTGTACCCCATCCATTTTCCATAAGATGCAGGAAATTCTTCCAAGCTAAGTTTGGAACTCCTGTTTGTTGGATAGAAATGAATCTCAGTGAAGCTGCAAAACCGGAGACTGAAGGATCAAAAGCTCAGCATACAAGGTTAGTTTTTTCTGAGAAAACAGTGTCAGACAAAGCTATGTTGGACAATCAACCAGTTTTATGAATATTAACCCAATTCAAGTTAAGTTCCTGTGACGTATGTCCTTTTGAGTTTATAAAAGGTTAAAATATTTGTTTCATTTCTGTAGAATTTCTGTGTGTCTGGTATACTACAAGAAATAGCAGACTTCTCAGTTATTACCAGTAGCATTTCATTCATAGATCATATCATATATCAGCTTTACATTCAAACATATGAAAATAAAGCAAGTACATGCCAGAGCTTCACTCACCCAAACACTGAGCAGGCAGTAAAAGTATTCTTAAAATACAAGCGACAGCATACTTTAGAAACCAAAAGCATGCATAGAACAGTTAGTACAAACTTTCTATCATTTCTTCTCAGAGAACTAAAGTTAGTCAAGAAATAGCATGCAGAAAGAAATCCAAAAACAGATAAAAACCACTGTGTTTAAAGCCCACTTCAAGTTTGGAAGCAATCTTGGTTTATTTCAGGGTAACAATCCCTCAAAGAGAAAGCTGTACACAACTTGGGTTGAGCTGCAAATCTGAGCTAAAAGATGCTCTGCTCTAAACCAGCTCTTTGCTGTTAATCCATATGGGATCAACTCATTTACCATCAGTCCAGAATGGAACTGTAATATTGCAGCTCAGAGTCAGCTGAAAACACACATGGAGCACAGTTAGACTTCTGAGCACAGAGGAGAGCTTTTAAAACATAGTTTAAATAGCAGTATTGGTGTAATACCAACGTAAGCATCTGGAAGTTCATGTTATAAGAGTTGCATACAAAGTCAGCAGAGAAGTCTACACATTCTGCAAGCAACATAATTAAAAGAGTTAAATGAACTCCTTCAGTTTCATTTTAAGACATACTGGATTTAAGTTCTTATTTTTAGATATTTCTAGAGAAGAATAGATTTTCTGTATGTGAATGTGTGTTTTAAAATTATATTCAAATTCATAAAAATCTTTTTTCTGGATTTTTTTTTTTTGTTCTTAGAAGAGTAGTACCCATATAATACTACTTTGTGCCACTTAGAATTCAGATTGAGCTACTCCATGAATTAGTCGAAGACTGTTTCCATGTCATACTTAGTAGAAACCTATTGCTGATCTGGTTTTCCAGGTAATCACCAGACCATGCAGTCTGCCTGCTCCCTACAGATCCAACACAAGAAAACAACTAATTTGAAAACAACTGAGTTGCTGGTTGTTAGTGAAAGTACATTTGTCTGTGAAGGTAATTCTCTCAAGGCACAGGATTTGATGGCCATTTTTAAACTGAAAGGTTGTTCTGGTTTCTTCTTAAGGAAAAAAAAATGTTCTAATTAATCAGTAGCATTTTGAATGGAATACAGTAGTACTGTGGCATCATGTACTCCACATAGGCTGTAACAAAATTTCTCTAAGAATTATGTGTTAGTGCCAAAAATGCAGGCAAGTTTACTGTTAGCAAATCTAGTTAGTTGCATTAGAAAGTCACTATACCCAAAAAACCTTGTCTGAAAAAAATAATGTAATAGTTCACATCGCGTTAGGGAGATCAAGGAAGAGAGATATTAGTCTCTAGCCAGTTACACGGTACAGAAAAGATAAAGCCAAAGGTCTGGGGGGTTTTGCACACACATTTGTGTGTGCTTTCTAGCAATATCAGGGAAAAAAATCATCTTCTACCACTCTACTAAAAGGAAAATATTGGACTGAAAGGTTCACATGAGAAACAAGCACTAACAAAGCCTTCTGGAAGTTTAACACACCATCTAAGCAGAACCAGGCAATCACACTACCTCCACCACTGCTGCCCCATCAACTACAGATCAGAGCTGGCCCATTTCCTTAGGTTAGTTGATTTTTGAAGCAGAAAGACTAACACCAGGATCCCAATGCAAGCTACTAAGGGGGAAAAGCCACAAGCAAAGATGTCTGTATCACCAAGCCCTTCTTTCCCTTCCCATTCACCTCTGGAGACCCAGGCTCTCCAGTCACATCTTACCTTCTTCAGAAGTTACAGTGAGTTACAAACAGACCCACTCTTTCGGTGCTTGTAACACACTCCTGGCTTGATCGCTCAGCTGAATTAGGCCATTGTAGTCATCAGGTGCATACTACAGTACAAGTGTGACATGGGACAATCAGCAAGAGAAGGAACAGTCTGGCACAGCAAGCCACACAGACCATCATTTGCAACCACAATTAAGAGCATCAGCTATAATAACTGGCAGGAGACACTGAATTGGACAGAAACTATTTTTATGCAAGATAAAGAATACATCAATTGTATTACTGGTTGTAGAAATAAAGTAAATGTTTGTGGGGAATATTCTAAACTGTGTATTTGAACTGTTCCTTATCAAGGAAGGGAAACAGCTCAGACCATGAAGTGCTCCTTTTTCCCTTCTACTCATGAGATGGCAGCACCAGGTAACCAAACTCTAAGTTTTCATAAGCACAATCATGCACCCAGTAATGGCTCTCACTGGGACAGACGAGCATCTTCCAGTCTGCATACTGAAGTGGGGGATTAGACTAAGTGTATGGATCTCATTCATATCTTATGCACTCATGGAAATAAGCTGCAGCTTCTCTAGGGCAGAGTGACAAACACTTTGAGCTGCAGATAATACTTGCACTGCATAGACTACACCAACGTAATGAAAGAAAATCAATGTCCCGGCGTGAATGCACTGACAAGGTAAAGCATTTATGCTAGTATAGTGTATTTCTACACTGGAAAAAGAAATAAACTACACAGTGTAACTGCATCATAATAGATCTGTACAAGTAGTATATTAAAATAAAAATAGTGACTGTACGGAACAGTCACACCAACAAATCAGAACAAAAACCTCACATGTGAATCAGATCTAAGAATTATTTGAGATCCTGAATCTGAACAGTAATCACTCATACTATTGGCTTGGTACAAATATGACATATGTAGTCAGAAAATACATCTTGGGGAATACGAAGCATTGTTCTTAGCACGTAATCTTTTCAAATCACATATCCTGGAAAGGGACTGAGCATTCTTACACATGCTGCAAAGACTACTTGAGTGGCTCCTAGAATCCAGAAGACAAGAGTGTTTATCATAGCCTGAGTTGTAGAATATCTTTTCAGTGGCAAGAAGAGTTTCCTGTCTCCCCGCAGATGGACTACACTAATGGTTTTGCACTGACACTTTAGATGATTGCCAAATGCACACAATGTAGATGTACTATGCTGCCTCTCCTTTGATGTTTCTATAATACAAAAAGTCTCCTGCCAGCTTAGGGAGAAAGGGTATTATATTTGGGCATACAGGACATGTATCCATCCAAAGGGAAGTTGAAAAGAAAAATACCAACCATCACAGTACACACCTTCCACAGAAAACAATAACCAAGAGCCCAGAGAACACAAAAGGAAAGAACCCCCCAGAATTTTACTACTGAATTCTAGCCACCTTAACATCTAAACCCATGCCATTAAGTAACAGACAAATACAAGAAGTATTTTCTAGATAGTCTCTGCCAGGGCAACCAGACCGTGCAAATATTAGATTTATCAGTTCCCAGACCTGCCCTTGAAACCAATCTACAAAATGTAAGTTTACTCTTTGGAAGGAATGTCTCAAGATAGTACATACTTTAGATTATCAGTAGATGTACAGTAGGCAAAGTTCTATAGTCTTACTCTTGTAAGGGACAGTATTTCAAAGGTTACACTTGAAATGCAATGAACAATGTGGAAAATATGAAAGTTGGAAAAATATCCTGCACAGAAATGTCAAAGTTGTCAGAGCTTAGGCAAAGACCTAAAGAAAGTGAAAAAGAAAAAAGAAAGACAAATTCCTCAAAAGATCTAGAAATAGAAGTAGCTTCTAATCACAAGGATAGGTAAGAGACTGCGATCAATTAAAACAGAAGCTGTAGAACAGTAAATTCTTCAAATGAAATGAAAACTACCCTAACTTGCCTGAGTAAGTACATGATTGTGAATCCTTCTGATTCTGTCTGCAGTTCAGAACCCGTAAGAACAAAAAAATGTCCAACCACACAGGACCAAACCAAGGGTAAACTGGTTAATAAAGACATAGTATACTATACTTTCTCCTTGAATTTTCTTTTTCTTCAAGCTATTTTATTTCTTTCTTCTTCTCTTGCTGAGAGAAATATGGGACTGTCTTCCCCTCACATACTGTGCACAGATTTAACCAGGTCACTAACCAGAAAGTCATTGATTTCCATTTCATTTTTGCCGTTCCTACAGTGAACATTCAAAGCTCAGTCTAAAAAGAGCACATACAAAGCAATCTAGAGAAAATAACCCACTGGTAAAAAAAAAAAAACAACAACCCAGCATTAAAACTGGAAAGTATATTTAGACACACTCCAACTGGGAAAAAACAGAAGCAAAGAAAAGGAAAACATCATAGGCAAAATGGCCACTTCAGGAAGGCAGCTGCAATTCTAGCCCAAACTACCCATAAACTTTATAGCAGAACAGTTCCCAAAGGGAACTCTCAGACTCTGGAAAAAGCCTAGCTAGACTAAGCCTGAAAAAGAGAATCAGATTTGATGGTAGGTAACTGCAACCTTTAGCACAAGAGTCAGGAGAAATACCCTAAACTGGCTTTGCCCCTAAAAGTACATCAACGGTACCATAAGACTGCCAATACAAACACTCACAGCACCTGAATGCTCTGTGGATGAGATAACACCCGAATGTTCTGTGTGTCAGAGACTGAAACAGGTAACGCCTGTTCCCAAAAATACAGAGTGCCACTTTACTCTCTTGCTTCAAGAGTGGGAGGCAACAGACAGAAACTGTAACCACTAATTTACTGGTCTCAGTCTCACAGATGCTTTCTCCACACAGGCAACATTTCCAGGTGGGAGATAAACTTAGGAATAAAGCAAAACAAGCAGCATGCTCTATTCTGAGAGCGTGGGGGTGAGTATGTAATAGTGTCTGTATTGCCAGATACTTCCAATACCAGTAAGTGGGAATTCTTCCTCTACCACATCCCCTTCCCCTTCCCTAGCGAGAAGGTGCAGTGCCCAGGACTGGCACACAGATGAGGGGGTATCCCCCTCTCAGACTACAGAGAATCAGATTTCAAAAGGAAATACAGAATACTTCTTTGTTTAAGCATGTATTTCAGAGAAAAAACCCTAATCCCTAAAAAGTCAGTAACAATGAAGTCTGCTGTCCTGATACAAGAGAGAAATGTCGTTAATGCCCTTGGAATTTAGCCACCCATCCACTTCCCTTCACTTCCTTATTACTGTTTTAAGCACAAGTCACCCTCCTCCCCCCCACCAGCAAGCCTTAAATTCTGGGTCTCTGAAGCCTTGGAGATTAATATGGAGATTAATATATGCAAAAACTCTTTAAAGAAACAGACAGAAGGCCCTTAAGAACAGTACAGGTTTAAAGAAAACTATTTTAAGCTTTTCTTATGTAGAAACATGGACACAAAAGTCCCTACATGTCCATCCTAGCTTTTCCAGTAAATTCAGGGGGCTTTAAAAAAATTTCAGACAGTGACCATAGCCCCTGAATCTTAGTCATCTTCTAGTTTGTTTTTTTTTACTACTATAATTACATATAACCTACCTAAATAGCAAGTCTGCTTTCTAAGAACTAATCCACAGGGTCTTTTTGGCAGGCCTGAGTTCACTTCACATTCATGCCAACCTCCAAGAAACTGGGCAAATACTACCAAATGCAAACTGAATCCTAGCCAAGACAACAGCTGTGAACTAGTTTTTGGTCAGCTAAGACTATGGGCACAGCTAAACTGCATTTGCTTTTACATTAACCTAACAGTTCTTGTCATGATACCGACTCTGTCACTATTTGCATTCTCATTAGAAAAAATTTTTAAAAACCCCCACACCAACACCCCCCCACCAAAAAGAACCCAAACAAACAAAGAAACAAACCAAACCAAACAACATCAAAAAAAGAAAACTCAAAAACCCCACCAACCTTAACAGAGTCAGTATTTGGAGACTAAAATATTTCTCACTGATTCATTTAGCAGCTAAATAGTTAAACCCATTAAGTACTTAGCCACTAAATAAAGAAAAATAAAAATACTTTAGTGAAAAATTTTGTTCTGCTATGCACCAACTTCACATAAATCCATCACAACTACTACCCTTGTTCATTCATTATTTACTAGAGTCCTCTCAGTGCTTCTACAACTGTACAGAGTGATGGCCTCAAATAACATTGAGAAGTTTTGCTGTGTTTTATTACTATATTTGCACCAGTTCTTCCTCAAACTTTACCCTATATGATAGGAAATATGAGTTATTTTTCTGAATTCCTAAAGAGTCTCCTCACAATCCCATCCATGGATCCCTTACTTCAACATAACGCCCAGAGACCAGGATCTGCTGAGCAGCTGGTGAATTGCATGGTGAGGGTTTTGTTGTTTTGGTTATTTTGGGTTTTGTTGTTTTTTCAATGTGGTTTTAGTTGGCTTGGGTTTTATTTTTGGTTTTTTTAGCTATCCTTTATGATTGGACTCAAATCAGTGGTGCTATTGCTTTACGGTACAACTAAAAAGCCGTTTAATGTGAATTACTGAATCAGAGAGTACTAATATTAGCTCTTTTGAGGATTACAGTACACTACAATATTATACAGAAAGGTGATGCAGAAAATTACCATCTCCCTGATTTACTATTAAAATTCTTACCAAGTTTTTCAATTGCGTAATCCAAGTTACAATAAATACATGCAAGCTGGAAGGAATTTTCACCAATAAAAACAAGAAAACAGAACTACAAGAAGAAATCGAGCTGCTGAAACAATAAACGAGAGGCTAAGGCTAATAAAATTAAATGAAAATTAAAATGCTGATCTGCAGATTTTTAAATGATTTGTTTTTAGAAGCATGTACTGATGTTGAGACCAGCTTGTTGAAGCCCATGATAGGCAAAGTCTATCTCTTAAGAGGCAGGTCTGGTATGAAAAGTGCTTTCACTTAAGTAGCAACATGTGCACACATGCAATATACAGAGCCCACAAAGCCTGAAGGAAAAAAACACAGGAGAATAAAGCAAGAACTAAAATTTAAACCCTGTTCCTTTCAGACAAGGACGCACAAAGACAAAAATCACCCTTCAATCTCAGCATCTCCGATCTGGTTCCCATAATACCAACACTGAAGTCCACTGAATACCAACATCAATTAGTCATACAGAGATTAAAACCATGCCCAAACCACTGATGATTATTAAGGGCTCACTTTATGAACGAGCAGAAGCATCGTGCAATAAATCCTTGGGCAGCAGCAGAAAATGAAAAAACAATGTGAGGAAAGGGGAGAAAAAAGGAAAAAAAAGATTAGTTATTGCTCCAGAGATGTAATATTGTCCCATTACAGTAAGTCACCATCTCTTTTTCCCCTAAAGGAACGAATGAGTATAAAACTAGCATTACCACATGCGGGATTCCAAGAACAATTCAAAAGAATTCCTTGGTTCCTTTATAAGATTTTGAACTCGTTCTCATTTGGACAACATCTTCTAAAGAAATCAAAGAGGTGACCAATTTAATAACAGTAACTGATGATGACAGGAGGTTGCAGCAGCAGAATATAGTTTTCACCTTGTGGCAAAATTTCTGTTCATCTAACCATTTAATTGTGCAATACAAACACCAGGAACCGCTCTTCAAATGCAGGAACGAGGAAAAGGGCAAACTGAGCACCAGACACAAAGTCCAGATTCACTAAACTGAAGATTTAGTGAAAGGTAGAGATGCTTGAGATTGTCACTGACCTGTTCCATGCACAGACAGGTTCAGGCCACATTTTTCAAAGGTGCAGTTACACTTCTAGCTGAATTTCAATTTAGCAAATAAGCTCCCCCACTTAAGGTTTTAATACATCCACCATCTATCCACCAAAACCCCCTGTCAGTAGAAAACAACTGAAAGGCAAAATATCGATGGCTAAACAATAGGATGAATGATTGTTACTTGTCTGGACATCATAAAAGCCACAAATAACTGAACTTGGTTTGAACTCTGGAAATAGCTGTGGAAGAAAAAGCCCTAAAATAAAACATTCAGTTTCTTTTTACTGTTTGTCAAAATTCACCACACTTTTTATGTGACAATCTTTTTCCACTGAAAAACTGAGTATGCAAAACTGCTTTCAAAACAGAAATGTAACATTCAAAAAGAAGACACAAAAAGTAGAGTACTGCATCTTCCAAGGACTCGGAACTTGGAGCATACACATTTAAGCATCTGTTCTCAGTCTACCTCCATTTGCACACCAGACATCTGGCTCAGCAAATTAAAGCTCATTGTCTTTTAAGAATCTCAAGGTAAAAAAAAAAGAAATAAAAAAAGAAAACACACCATGCCTGCATGTTTCCTATTAACTCTACCAATATCACTGTTATCCAATTTACAGAACGCTGAAGGAGACAAACATGCAAAAATCATTGCCTTTTGACACAAATCACTTGTTCACTTGCAGTGGTTCGAGAGGCACAAAGAGGATTTTAGGTCAGTGCTTCCAAGTAGTACCCAAAAGGTCAGAGTTGGTAGCTCTGTAAGTGCTGTTACCCACAGGAGTTAAATACTCACCAGAATATATCATATTCAATTATCTTTCCTTTTAGCAAACATGTTATGACAAAACATGGATATAGATACAATATCCTCTGAGACAAAAGGCAGAAGACGTGGAAAGAGCCATTCCATGAATTCAAATAAGTGCTGCTGGAAAACAGTGTTTGTAGATGGTGCCTTTTTTTTTTAAACTTATCAAGAAGATAAGTTTCTGTTTGCACACTTGAGAGCATTCCATCAGTCCCTACAGACTGAACTTACCTATCGTATATTTGCTATCAATATAGACAGATTTTCTTTAGTTTGGAATGTAATACAGCTTTAACGAAAGATGTTCTTGCCTGTAACCAAAATAATTAGCACTTGAAACAGTATTTGACTGAGACCTGTCTCTCTCCCTTTGCAAGTCACCACACCCAGCTCACAGCTCTCTGTACTACAAATTTGCAAACTTTGCGTGTTGAAGGTCAAACACTGACCCTACCAAAAGGCTTCCACCACCAAGTGATCAGGACCGAAAACTTTTTGCAGCCCCCACTTTCCTGTGGCAGCCCCTTTGCAGCCCCACTCACAATGGGGCTCTGAGGTCTTCAAACTGAAACCCCAAACCCAGACACCAAATCACTGCTTCCAAATTAGGATTTGTTTATTTAATAAGAAGTAAGGCAAATCATGTGCTACACTTCAGTCTGCCAGTTAAATACACAACATGCAGCTTGCACATTTGTTTGGCAATTTCCAGATGCACTCACTTGCTCAGTTTGATCTCCACTGATCAATTCTCAGAGGTCCAAATATGATCTCAAGGAGAGGCACTGCATACTAACCTGGTACCCCTGGAAGAAACTGAGTATCTCCTTCATTCCTGTGTTATATGGCAAGCCCTGCATCCGGACTAAGGCTCCAGGCTGGGGCAGGATCGGAGTGTGGGTGGCAGTGGCAGCAGCAGCCACAGCTCCTGGAGGAGCTGCAATGTACCCTACCGTGGTAGGAGATACTGGAGGACTGAAAGAGAAAGAGGAAGCAAAATTGTTAAGAAAACCAATAACTGGTTCTACTACTCAGAACAGGCAAAGACGAAACTGCAAATTTAGACTTGAAAATAAACCCAAATCCCACAGAAAAACAAAGAGCCCTGATGTGGGTTGTTTTGTGGACTTCCTTAATTTCGCTTCAGCATCTCAATCTATTTTTAAAGAAGTAAGGGTAAGGAAAAAAGCTAACATTTGTAGTTAAAGACATAAGGAGTGGCATTTGTTATCTCACAGGGGAGTAGAAAAGAGTAGCTGCAGATGATTTGTTTTAAGATCATTAATAAAAACAAAGAAATAAAGGGGAGGGGTGTGTCATAGCATGAAAAGGAGAAAAACGCCCAAATCTGGCATTTTTGAGACACAAAATAGTGAGTAATTAGCATCTCCATCTCTGGTCAAGGCCCATCTAGCAAATTACCAGACAGTCAAGCTAGCAAGTGTCACAAGCCTAGGAACTATCAGTGAACAAGCTATTTCCCCACAACCCATGTACCAGACTTCAGTGACTCATGCTGATACCATCTGTGGGAAGGGAAAAGGTGGAGATCTGCTCTGCTTTCAGATGTAAAAATGTTCTGTTGTTTCACTGATATACAAAATCAAACCTAGTACACACCTATGATGAGTCTTTCAATATGAAAACAGTATTGTAAGTAAAAGAACAAACTAAGAGGTGTGGGTAGAGGAATGCACTGACACAGCTTCTCTTTTGGCCAAGAATAGAACTGCCTTGATGACATTGTTCCAGTGCCAAAAAACCCCTGTTAAATATTAGGCCAACGTTATCATGAGACTCAAGCAGAACCTACAGATGACATGAACCCCATTACAAAGCCACAGAGAAACAGCTAAAATGATTTCTGCCTCTACTGCTGAACATCAAGTTCAGAAGTAAAAATTTAAGAGCTGTTCACAGGTGACCACAGTCACCTGCTGCACTGGGATGAGACGTCAAGAGAAGCAGTGAAATCTCAGGGTTACCTGGGATAGTAAGCTGTATAATTCATGTAAAGCTGAGCAGCCTGGGCTGGGTAGTAGGTAACAGTTGGAGGAGCAGCTGCAGAGGCCTGGGGCGTCCTGGTGGTTGGCAAGAGGGCTTGTGGCTGGTAAAGCGCTGCTGCCTCTGCTGGGATCACAGCTGCTGTTTGGAAAGCTGCATAAGCTGGTGGAGAAAGACCTAAAACCAAAGACACAGCACCAAAAAGCAGTCAGAATGGAGAACTGTTGGATGAATAATTCCTCTCCTACAGCAATGTGATTAAAACCATCTGGGCGTGATTGATGAACACTTGAGCAAAGACTGCTCTCTAGCCTCTTCCCTGGAGACCTTTGCTAAGTCGCCATGAATGACAACTGGGGCATTTGGAATGAGTAATTCCTAGAAGTTCAGAACTCCTAGAGCTGAGCAGCCTTGTCTATATGTAAATGGAAAGTAGGGAACTTCAGAGTTATTAAAAGAAAGCATAAAGCCATGTGCATAGAGAAAGCAGGCGTGCACACCAACACACCCTCGTGTTTTTCTAACAGAAGTTGTACTCTGTGGGACGAAAATACCATAATAGTAGCTACACATGGGCATCCATAACTGCTGACCATGAGACTTCATGTATAAGCTTCCTGCAACTTCAGAAAGTATTTTTAGGATATAGCAAATGGAAGGGAGAATCTCCCACTAGATCACTAGTCTGATGCATTTTGATGAACAAATACCTAATTTGTACAGGAACATTAAACTTGGCTTGGTGTGCAGTCAGATTGGTTTTATATACTATATTTGGCAGCTTTTTACCATTTTGCAAATATGTATCAGTATCTGCTTTGTGATTTGGTAGTGAGACTAATTAGAACAGCACAGTAAAGTCCCATTATAGTTCCTCAGTAAGGTTCACTGTAATCTTAAAATAAAAAAATTAAAATCCATCCAACTTCACCACTCTATGGTTGGTTAGTATATCATCCCAGTGGGTGTTTTCCTTCAAAAATAAGCCCAAAGAGTACCTTCTCAATGCTCTGAGGCAAGATAGCAAGAGCACTCATCGGCAGCTGGAATACAGAACTTCACCCCATTTTAAAAATCCCTCTCATTCCAAGTAGGTTTCACTACAGGCAAGTCTACTGCAGAGCTCAGAAGAACAGTACACCCATAAAAAGCAAAGTGTGCAACAATTTCACTGGCAAGGCCTTGCTGCCCTCTACTCACCACCGAAAATACAATAAAAATGCCTCTGATCAGTCCCATTATTGCCCAAAGGGAACAATTCCAATCTTAGCATGTACACAGATGGATGATTATTGATCATGGCAAAACCCGAGTCAAAAGGTGAAAGGCCACAAAGCTTCAGCACCTACCACATATCAGCCTTTAGCAGCAGAGAGCAGAAGAATTGGAGACTTACATGGTAACTTACATGGCGGTGGGGATAAGCCACTACGATTTAAAGTGCCACCCATTAAAACAAAGTTCATCTCCTCTCCTGAACACTGGAATACTTCCACATAACGGTCCTTCATCATTTTTTTGTGACATTTTTGAGCCACCATAAAGGCTTTGTCAGCAGATTTCATTTGGATAAAAGCATCACCTGACGGTCGTCCCTAGGGGAGGCGGGGAAATAATCGTAGGTCAATCTGTTATTAAATCACCCAGATCACAAGAAATGCAGAAAGGAGTAAGATCAAACATCTACTGAAAGCCTGTATCATTATTCCTTGTCTGGCACTAGTGACTCACAACTCAACAATTCTTCTTAGGAGAAGAAAAATTAAGACTTATGCAACAAGTGCCCAGTTAACACAATGCTACTTCAGTCCTCTGCAGAAAGAAACAGAATCATGTAGCATGGAAAAACAAATTGAAGTAGCCTCTAATCCAAAGGCTGTTCAAAGCAGGACTAATTTTCAAGTTACATCAGGCCACTCATGGCCTTCTCCACTTGAAATCTGAGCATCTCCAGGGGTGGAGATTCCATATCACCTCTGGAAACCTGTTCAGGTGCTTAGCTAATTTGTCATTGTGATTTTATTTTTCCCTTTTCACCCAGCTGGAATGTTTTTTGATTCCCTTTACTCACACTGTCTCTTATCCTTTTGCTATGAAGCTCTAAGAAGAGCCTGGCTTTGCCTGCCCTAGAACTATTTTTGAGGTAATAGTAGAACAGCATAAAGTCCCAAATCCTTTAGTGAAGTCCTCAGCTACACTGGAAATTGATTTCCAGATCTGATTTTCTGCAGTCTGACAGATACACCTGTCTGTATAAAACATTAAAAATTCCCTTAACAAAAAAACCCCCCAACTAAACAAATATAGTAGATCTCTTTCATTTGTTTTCTTTAATACCTCAGTATTTCTGTCATTAAGAGTTTATTTTTAACACAAGACAACAGGGAAAATATATCTCTATGATCACACCATTAAAACACACCTAAAACACAATTTTTAATTGCCAACTTCCTTTAAAGCCTGAGCAATCACTAATCAAGTTAGAAAAACCTAATTTTGACACAAAGACCACTCAAACAACACAGCAGGAACGCTAAAGTTGACAGAGCCACTATGCCATCTAACAGGAGACATTTCTGTTGTGTGTATCTCCAGCCTCTGGCTGAAACATGAGGGCTTTTTTAAACAGCCTCCAGGATAAGGTCATCATTCAGAGAACAAGCTTTATGCTCCCGAGGCTGATACATACATACATCCACACAGAGAAAAGCAAGGGTGTATGTAAAAGGGGGAGAGAAAAGAGGCAAAGACAGACAAAGAGCACATTGTATTTTCCCAAGGTTAGAAAAGACTAAAGCACAGCCAAGATCAGGTAAGCTGCCCTGACTTCTAACCTGTTCAATCACTGCAAAGTTACTCCTCCCATGCAAAATGCTGTTACCTGCTGATTAAGGACCATGTGAACTCCGTGGGGCTTGATATCACCTGTAGCATCTCCCATAAATTCCAAGATGTCATCAATGCCAGCAGTGTAAGGAAGACCTCTGAGCCGGACACAGTCACGGATGCTGCCCGTGGCAATGGTGTATGGTGGGGGTATGACTGGAATGATGGGAGTTGGAAGAGTTGGAATAAGAGGTGTTGACATGTATCGATTAAGTACCTGTTGGCAAAAAACCCACAGAAATGGAGATTTACAATCATCTGCCTGTGCACAGAGCAGTTCTTACAATACTATTTCCAACATCAGAGAAAAAAAACCCTTCTTACATCAAATTACTGCAGTTAGTTTCTTGTTGGGCATTTGGAAGTTTCAAACTCAGAAGGGGAGAGGGAAAGGCTAACAAATTCAATTTGCTAGACCCTAATAATATACTTTCCTAATGTTAATATAAAAAAAGTTAGAAGGTAATTACAGTTTACAGTATCTCAAAAACTAACATCTGAAATCACATCTGTGCTGATAAACCAGTATTGCCACAGACAGATCTTAGTTAAATCAGAGTAAATTAAAAACAGTCATTTTAAAAGAACTGAGACCTGAAATAACTAGTAGGTAAAAGCACTAATTCTAATTTATTCTAAAACCTGACTGGTTAAGTGAGGGTGCTTATTTGTTTAATCCCAGTGCTCATCTCCAAGTACAGAGTTTCTGAGGAAAAAATAAAAATTAAAGATAAGAATATAGGACACTTTGATCTCAACATTTTCTCTTGACTCATTTCCAAATGACAAAAGGAACATATGACACATGTTGGGGCTTACTGCTGAAAAACATTTTTAGTGATTATCGGAAATAAACACATCCTACTGAAAGAGGTACCAAAAAACAGGCTATAAAGCTTTAGTTCTGTCAAAAGTGATTCAGCTTAGGGGGTTTGTTTCAAGAATCTCCTTGTAGCACATTTCAGGCCAGAAATCTCTCTCAGTTATGTGGAGAATATTGCAATTACTTTGTACTAACACTAAGTAGATGAGAGCTGGCTTTACTTCTTGTAATTACTCAAACAAGTAACCTGTAATTTCCTAAGAAATAATCTCTTTCCCAAGCAGCAAAAGAGTTCAGGTGTCAGCCTAGACAGCTGTCATAGTGGAAGAAGTAATGACATATTGGTAAAATACAAGTTATATCCCACAAAAAGTGGAAGCAGAGACTTGGTCGCTGTGACAGAGTGATTTTGTTCTTCAGAGGATTTTGCTTCATTCTCTCTCAGGAGGGAAGTTGTGGGGGAAGGGGAAATGCCATTTCCCAATCTTCACAACACACAGATCAGATTCCTGGCTGTTGTAATAGCCATATCACAGTAGTGGCAATGGGTCTAAAAGTGTGGATAGTCTTTCCCTTGCCCAATCCCTTCCACAGAAAGACTTCACCTGTCACATAGGTTGAAACAGAACTCTTACATTTTTATAGCCAGTGGTTATGCAAAGACCAGACCAAATCTAATAGTGGTTCCCTTTGGAGCCACCAGTCTAGAAATAGAACTAAAAAGGACGAAAAATACAATACGCGATGTTTCTCACAGGGACAAGCCACTGGTGACAAAATAAAATGGTTTTACCCGTTTAAGAAGGTAATGATAGGAACTAGTGAAGGATAGGGAAAAAATGAAATATATCACCTCAGGAAAAAAAAATATGTCACTTTCTTCCACCAAAAAATTAGATACATCCTCCTAATTCTTATTTTCCAAGAAAGCATTGTAGAAATTGCTCATTTTATGCACCCAGATTTGGATTTAATATTAGAAATTCTGTACATGGAGACCAGAATTTAAAGACAATAGTGCAGATTTTCAAGAAGCATTACTACAATACTATCAATCTACTATATTTTTAGAATTATTTTTGTGATTTCAGTCAACCTCTAAGGAGATGAAAATTATGCAATGATTTTTACTTCACGGTCTAGGGGATGTTAAAAAAAAAAACACCCAAGCAGTGGCAGCTTAAAAAAACCCAAAACAAGCAACCCTCCAAACAAACAAAACAAGGAAAACTAGCGCTGCACAATTTTCCATGCCCATTAGGAAACATGTACTGGCCTTTCTTGACAATTTTCATATAACAAACGCTCATGATTGCCTACAATATATTTGTGTGCAAGTGTTAGAAGAAATGTTTTAACTGTTAAGTTTTCAGTCTCACAACCAGTAGTTACAACCTGTTGGACCTCTGCTGCCGTGCTCCTGAAGAGTTCAATGTAACGTTTTCCAAGTATTTCTTTGTGTTTTTTAAGTGCATTCTGTGCATATTCTTCACAGGAAAATAACACAAATGCATCTCCTGTGGGCCTGCCATCTGGGTACTTGACAAAGAGAAGTCCCTCTTTCCCTCCTGTGACAGGGCACTCCGGCCCCAGGAACCCCAAGACATCTTCCTGAGTAGCAGTGAATGGAAGGCCTCTCATCCGGATGATAACTTGATTCTCCTTGGATAAGAACTGGGCCACTTCATTGGAGGTGCCTGGTAGAAAGATAACAGCACATGGTCAGCCAGGAACATATGGGCAATGCTGGGCAGTCGATTCCAGAGGATGCAGCAGCAGCGAAGCATTAAGGAAGAATACAGAAGATGAGTAGCTAGCAACAAACCTAGAGAAGACCTAAGACACTACTAATTCTCAGCAATCTGTTTTGAGGGGAAAATCTCTCACCCTGCAAGTGTTTCATATTTTAATGAAATTGGAACATAAATGAGATTAGTGTGAATTGATACAAGATACACGGATGCTTCCACTGCAAAGGCTGGTCTTCCTCCCAAGACCTGTCTGTGAACATCACAGCTCAGATGCTCACAGCTCAGTTTCACCCAAGTGAAAACAGAACTTGACAGGGTCAAATATTCTTGGAAGGCAAAACAGGAAAAGCTACTTCATTGCCCATTTGCATCCTCAGTCAAGGAAAAAAAAAGAACTAAAAACGTTCCTATGAACTTAAGTAATCACACTGAACTCCAGCATCACTTACCTCCTGCAATTTTTAAGAATTCTTCTCCAGTTGCTTTGTAAACCTTAAAAAGAAAGAACAAAAAAAACCCACATGAAAATCATAATGTTCAACTTTAAACCACACACACTTTTTCAAAAGCAAGAGAATTGTGTTTTGATACTTTGAGTAAAACAGAAGTACAATTTGGTTTTAAATGAGAACATAGCCTAAAATATTCAGGTTTCTCTCCAAAGATTTATTTCAAGTCACAACTTTTTACCTCAATGTATCTGCTACCCATGTGATGCTTGTGCCTTTCCAGGGCAAGGTCTCTCTGTTCAGAATTGACAAACCGAACCAAAGCCTCCCCATTTCTTCTTCCTTGAGAATTCAGACACAGAGCCACACCACCTCTGGAAGGTAAAGCCAACAAATATAAGCTTAGTCTGAATCTTTAATACATTTAATAAACAATTGTGTAAGAATAGTAAAGGAATCAGACTCTAACACAAAGGTTACAGATTGAAAAAGAAATTGCTACTATCCACAATTTAATTTCATTTTTGTTGTAACACAATTATACTTTAAAATCTGCTTCACTGAGATCATGGATCTCATGTTGTTCACCACTTTCTCAATGCCCATGAAGATGCCAATTTGTCCTTCTTATTATCTCAGACGTGCACATTTGAATTTCCTCATCATTCCAAATAAAAATTTCCATTTTCTCAGTGTTGGAGATCTGGAATATATATATTAAGTGACAGGTATGCTAAATAAACTCCCTCCCTTTTCATATATATATATATATACATACATACATCTATACACAGGTATACATACAAGTCATGAAAATTTCTTTCAAACAGTGCTTGGAAGTTTCTAAATCTGGCCTGTTTAGGAGATGTAGAAGAACAATAAAGAGTTGGCACAAAATTAAAGCTTTTTTCATATCTTGGCCTCTGCTTTGATTAATGCACTAGGAGTTTCTCCCTTTAGATACTAGCAATAAATGAATGTACATAGATTTTCAATTGACAAGTCACTTATTCTTCTTCACACCTTTCAAACCTTTCTTGCACACCTAAGGCTGGTAAAACTTGTTCAGTTGTCATGACCACAGTGTGGGAAGGGGTCAAGTGGGGAAAGACTGAAAGACTCTAGTGGGGAATGTGGGGGATGTGTGTTAAACAAATATTAAAGGAACTTGCTATTAAAGGCAAAGTGATAAAGCAAGGCAAATTCTCCTTATCTTACTTGGCAATGTTGAGTCCTTTGAAAAATCGAGCGATATCCTGGTCTGAAGACTGCCATGGCAAACCTCTGGCACGTATTACTGTCTCACTGTCCACAGTTTCAGATTTACTACTGCACAGAAAGAAGAAGAAAAAAGAAAAAAGAAGCCAAAGTAAGCTTTAATCCTTTAATCTAGGTTTTCCAATATTTTACCAAATTTCAGATTGCAACTAATTGAATTGTAAATTGGGAGCATATTTTCTCTTGAGACTCTTCTATCTCCATTACTCCTTTCAGTAAAGAAAGGGAAGATAACTTGGAAAATTCCTTTATATCTACAACATTGAAGATGCACAGTGTTGTCACCACATTGCAGTTCCTAAAATAATAAAACTGTAAAACTGCCTCGATGTAAGATAATAAGGAACTGGATTAATTTTATTTGAAAGATCCAGCAATCTAAATGATACAAATTACTTATGCCTAAGTTATTTCATTGTCTGGTGACTGAAATGCATTTATAAAGAACGAACCATCCTGTTCCTTCCTCCCTTAACCCAACCCCCAATTCAGCACGTAAAACCACTTTGGGAAGCACCACACAGCTCAGCTCATATAGGGTGCACTGGCCATCAGCCTTGTTGACTTAGGGAAAGTTCACAAATATTTCTTCACCCCGAGTAAGATAAGCCAGCCTTGCTGCCACACAAAACAGAAGCAAGAGAACAAAGAGCATTTAACTTGCAGTGACTTTAAAGAGACGGACTAAAGTACAGCATTCAGTGTGCCAGCCACGGTCTGTCTGCACTGGAGTGACTGCTGAGTACACTGTACTGTTCTCAGGAGCCAACCTGCTTTCACATGACCATGGGGAAATATTCACAAGCTTTCCTTGCTGTACACAAGACTCATCTTTGCTTGTAAACAACCATGACAAGGGCACTTACCAAGGACCTGTTTCATACTTGTATTTCACAGTTTCAGGCTCAGTAAATATGTGATCTGTGACAAAACAGGAAGTTTAAATATAACCAGGGTCAGAGATTACTTAAGAATGACAGTACCACTGCCAATTCTTTCAGAAAAGAAAGATTTCAGCATTCAGTATAAATAGTTAACTTACTACAACCTTCTGAGAGCATGCTGAAAATGATAGCCACCATGGTCTTCACTTGCCACACGCCAAAGTCCTCCTCTGCTTCATCTGTCCCTAAGCCTAGATCTAAACAGGTGATTATAGAAAATAACAGACTTGCACAATCCTCTGCAAACAAGTCATAAGGCTTTCGTGATATTAACACAGAACCAGTAATCAAATGTACTGGTCTTAGTGGGGACGTGCAACTATTAGACATGTTACTCTGCTCATAAACTGGTTAATATTCACTTTAACAGTCAACAGTTCGAAAACTATTGAGAGCTTACATAATTTCAGTGTTAACAGTTCAAAAAAGAAAAAGCTGAGTAAGTTCCTAACACTTTAAACATTACTGAACTTCAATCCCATTCAGATGTGCCACAACAATCCTTTTAATTTGAATTTAGATGTAGAGTACTGTCTGGGTTTTGTTTTTGCTTTATTTTAAACTCACTTCAGTCAGGATCATGCAAGGTAACTATTACCTGCAAACAGTGGAAAACTTGCAGGCCAGCTGGTGATGAAAAGGCCCACTGACAGCTCAGCTTTTCCTTTAAGATCAAGTGCCAATGCAAGCTATGCTTTTCTTTGGCAGATTTACTAAATATGGTTTAGAAATCAGTTAGATTCAATTTGGGGAAAAAAAGAATTACAAGCAGAGCCACTCCCCCGACACACAAGTAGACATTCCTTTCACTTCACCTGTGAGTTTTTAAAACCCACATCTTGTTTTATCCTTCTAAACTCTGTAACAATCGGAGATAAAACTTAAGGAAGCTTAACTGATTGTGGTATAAAAGCTGCAGCAAAAGGATACATTCTGCCATAGTCTTGATAGTCTGATCTTTCACGGCGGCTGAACTAGGGTAGCAAGTGTGAAATTCTTTGCGCAGATCATAAAAGGAATAGAAGCAGTCTGACAGCAGGAAGTTCTACAAGGAAGGCAAAAATGTTTGTTTTGTACACACTATCCCTTTAAATTTCAATTAATACTTTCGAACTGAATGAGGCACTCTCAAAAATCACACAGTTGCACGTCACCAGCTTGTCTGTGACGGGGCAGTTTGGTTCCTTTGTAACACAGGTCAATTTCCATAACTCTCAGAACTAGATCTCTACATGAACAAAGTCAAATAGCCTCTGGGAGTCAGACCCATGCAAAACAGCTGGAGAGGATGGCTGGGAAAAAAATATTCTAAAATATCTAGGTTTTGCTGTTTAATTCCCATTTTGGACACTCTATTTTATCTTTTGCGGCTACACTGAAAAGCAGAACTGTACCAAACCGCAACAACAAATTTTAAGTAACTATTGTTACAGAATACAAAATATCTTCCAGCAACTTTCAGAAAAAAACCCTACAACTGGCCAGCTCCTTCCATGTCAGCAGCTCTTATTCTTGTGGGTTTCCTGCAGACCCTGCCAAGGCAGCAAACTCAAGAGCCACCGCCGTGCACAAAGGCAAGGTTCTCCTCCCTGTGCACGACAGGCTGCTCTAAACCCTCCAGGAACTTGGAGCAGAAACTGCTGCTTCATTTGGGAGTAGCAATAAGCTGCAGCTCTGCTTCCCACTGAATAAATGGAGATGGGCAACCACTGCCAGGGCACATCACAGCCTGTGTGCTTACCCTCCACAGGACACTGGTTTAACACAAGCCTAGGCAAAGCAATAGTTCTCCATCACTTCTGCTGAGGTTAGATCTGTGCCTCTGTTTCCACTTCACACATAGAATTCAAAGTACTTGTATTGTCTCTATCCTGTTTTTCCTGATTTTCCTCTTCCGTACGCTCATCTGGGAGTCCAAGTAGTGTTGCTGACTTTCAAGAGTAAGTCCCTAAAATAACTACTCTGCTGCCCAGGGTTGAGGTGGGGAGGAGATCATCTTCAGTGGTCTTGGAACACTCTAGTTCCCAACGTGGAATTGTGTCACTCCCCTCCCAGTGCTGCCCCTCTGCACCAGTTCTGATCTTGTACCTTCTTGGATGTTTCTGGGTGGAGAACTTGTCGAATGAGTAACTGGCCATCACTGCAGAGTGTGTAAGAGCTCCTTCCAAGTACTTTCAAGTCACTGGATACCAGCTGACTAAACTGGAAAATAAAGTGATAAATTTCATTGTACTGACTGATATAGATAATTTCATGCACTTACCATTATTTCAGCACTTTTTTTTTAAGGAGATAAAGTAATTCAACAAGTTTTTGAAAAAAACATGATGGAGAACAGGCATGGGCTCCTGATAAAAGTAAGCAAATAAACTGTATGCATTTGTGGAACAGAAAACAAGAACATCCAGAACAAAGTAAAAAGACTAATTTGGAAGATATGGCAGAATTATGAGTTCATACGAAAGGCAATCATATTACACTGGTAATGCTGGTAATGTACAAAATTTGGACTAACTATAATTTAAGTTATTAAATATTTGAAAGAACTTTCGATGAGATCAGTCACATTACTGATTTTGCAATACCTTTTCTTCACCTACGGTGCCTTTGACTTTGGTTATTTCCTTAATAATTTATGTTTTTAACTTCAAAAAGAAAAAAAGCTACCCATCAGGATTTACTAATGTTTCAAAAGTAATATATTAAGAAAAACGAAACAAATAGTGATCTAATATCTTCAAAAGTGAAATTATAATCAAGTCACCACCGAGCTAATTAAAGTTCTTTGGAGAGATACAGTGTTACAAATACTAGATTAAAAAAATTATTCCCTACCTCTAGGATGGGTAACCCCCAGCAGATAATTCTCAAGAGAAAAGGGCTCCAGCTATCTTGTTCACTGTTATTTTCCATCCTTACATACATAACAGTTTCCAGCCTTTTATTTCTCTATACTAGTGTTAAATTCCTAGCTCATAATAGTCAATTAACATGTATAGTACCTACAAGTATCATATCAGTAAGCAGTAGCTTGTTAACATTCAAGGGGACAGATATAATTATTCTAAGCTTCCCTCTTGACGCTACTCCCTCCCAGGAAAGCATCACCTCACAAACAAAGCAATAATTACAATCACAATGCAGTAGCCACCCACTGCTCTCAGCAGCAGTTTATAACTCCAAAACAACCACCCCCAAAAGCAAATTACAAGCTGACTTGAGACTCAGACAATACCTTTGTGCTTTCTTTTAACCTGTGTATGGGGAGAAAAGAGAGTTGGTTTGTTTTATCATAATATGTGTGACGCTTTACATCACTACGGTCTCTGCTTAGGAAACATGATGTCCTAATGACCTGATCCCACAGCTACACAGAACTCAGTGTGAACAAGTGTTGCAGCACCTGCAGCCCAAAGGTAAGGCTCCACAAGGGAGAAATCACTTACTGAACATGATTTAGAAGGACCAGAGACATGATTACCCAAGCTTTATTTCAAAATAACTGCTCAAACCAATTCAGGCCCTTTTCTAAGCTTGGGCAGCTGACCAGAGTTCCACTATCATTTTGAGTTCAGAATCCTGTAGTAGTGGGTACTACACATCAAAACAGGGAACTGAGGGGCAGAGCTGGGCAAGGAGGGGCACTCAGCTCAGCACCTTGTGTTAAGTTGCTTCATTTGCAGATATATTTACAGATATAGATAGGAATATAAAGTGAAGTTATTTAATAGTAGAGAATGTATTTGAAACTATAAGAAGGGTGAATATCCCCCCAAACAAAAACTTTTATAGTGTAATTCTCTGCACACTACCAAAACACACAAAAAGAACAAATACACCACACACAGACAAAATAACTAACTCACTAAATAAAAATCAACCAACCCAAACTCTCGCAGATTCACAAGGCCTGTTTCCTCCCAATTGCTAGTACAGGTTGTGTTCCTACCACAAGCTGAAGTCTTGAAGAACCTGAGGCTTTAAAGCAAGTTATTATTCAAGGGTGATTTAAAGTCAGAAAATTGAGATCTGAGAGTGCTCAAAATACCTCAGTTGATGTGTAAACATCAGAAGAAGAAGAAAATTGCAGTGGACTCCAGAGGAACCACTTCAGAAAAGTAGTTCCGTGGATGGCCACAGTCACAGACCAACAACAGATATTCTCACCACAATAACACGCATGAAGAGAATTGCCTTCTTACTAAATGCAGCAACTTATTAGTTTCTTTTTTAACTAGTGGGCACAGTAAAGAGCAAATATTTTTAAAAAGGGATTGGAAATGGTGATAGGGATCAGCCTCCAGAGGGTGCACAGGGATTCTTGCCAAAAGGAAGCAGCGTCTTACGGATGAACAGTAATAAAACACTCCCTAAACCTTCAACTTTGTAACCCTGTGCTTCTGAAGATGCTCCAGAGCCAATAGAGAGAGTGCAGTTAGGGAGCTATTTTGATCAGATACAAGAAGAAATGCAACCCACACAATTTGAAGGAAGAAGCAAATGAAAGCAGCCTCCTGCTGTGCACATAAAACGTAACTGTAGTTCAAAAAGACTTCATCAAGTTAGAAAACAAAAGGAGAAAAATGTCTGTACAAGGGAGGAAATGCTCAGGTCAAATGGTATAAGTCAAGTCAGTAAAAATCAAGACGGCGGCACTGAAATATTCACATTTTTTTCAAGGTGGTGTTTCCCACACAACTTACAGCTGAAAAGACAACACAAATATTTTCAGAAGCCTGTACTGAGAAGATGCCAGAGTAGTAAAATATTGCATAATGACACTGATAAGCCCAGTATTCCAAGTGTACTAAGGTTTAAAGAACTCCCAAGGATCAGCATTTGTTTGAATTTTTACCTAAGTAAAAATAAGTCTAAGTATTTGCACTGCATATTTATTAAATGTCAGTGATAACATTCAACACTGCAAACTCCTTTCCAATGGAACAATCAACATGTCAAAACAATTCTCTACTTTTCTTACCAGATGCCAGCAGCTTAAAGTGCCTTAGATAAACTGCCACAAGGTTGGCAGGCCTTGCTGAGAGCTTATTTAGAAACTTCTATTTTAAAAACAGCCTGTTTCAAACTTTGGGGTGTACTGCTCCGGAATAGGGCAAAAAGACTGTGGGAAGAATAGTCAGGAGACATAAGCAATCCTTCCTTATCCAAAACAGCTTAACTATGGCATGGGCTAACTGAGGAGAGGAGGCGGGTAGCAGAGTGTGAATGGGAAGATTCACCCAGGATCAGAGCACAGGTCAAAATGCCCCTAGAAGAATATTTGAGATAGATATTTGAAATTAGCCTGAAGGAGCTTCTTTCATCCACATGAGATGTCTCCTAATTCTGCAAAAGTTGAGTATGAAAGGCATAGCTGTGGACCAGCTCTTGTTGCTATAGCTTACACTGGACCCTCAGGTCTTTCAGGCAATAGATACACGTAACACATGTGTCGAACGTGTTAAAGCAACCAGGGCAGATGTGTTTGTAAAGCCACATTGTTCAGCATAACAAGCCATATCAGTTAAGCAAGTCAGCATTCCCGAGGAAAAGCCATCTTCGGCCTCCTTTCTTGCACCACAGATTTCAGGCAGCATTTCAAAAGACAGCCTTGAACAGGCATCCACCCAAATGTAGCAAGCTAAGGACAAGTTAAGACCAGCACCAGATTTACATTACGTTTTTCTGTCTCACATGTTGAACAACCTGTCCATAACTCTGTCATTTCGTAAATTCCATCCCCATCTCCTTCACTCCACTAATAAAAATCATCTCAGCTATTTAGCTTCTGTCATTCATCTTCATGCTGCCCTCCAAGTACGCCCCCACTTCAGCAGGCAGTGCTGCCCCACCTTAACGCTTCCCCCACCAAGCTCACACACCCTGTCTGCCCTGTTCATCTGCTCCTTTCACAGCAGTCACACACTGTTAATTACCGGTTTGCGTCTTGCAGCCAGCCCTCATTTCGACTGCAAGAACCAGTTTATTAGCATCACCCTCCACCTTTATTGCTTATTCCACCAGATCTGTCTCTCCAGTAAAGCTCTGATGAGTCATTCCATATTTAAAGGAGTATGTTCAATAATTCCACACCGAGATTAAAAGCTGAACAGAGAGAAGAGGAAGAATCAAACGAGCTGCTCTGTGTGTTTGCCTCCACGAAATCTAAAACAGTTCTTAGAGAAAAGGTGGTGAGAGGGAAGGACAGACTTTGAACACCAGTTTGAAAAACTGGCTAAACAGGATTTTGGTCATGTAGCTGAGAGTACAAAGAGACTGAAGAGACATGTTTTGCCAGCAGCAAAGCTGGATGAAAGCCAGCACAAGCTGCTGTATTTTTTGCAAATGAATCCCAAGGGACTAAAATAACAGCCCCCTTCTTGTTGCCTTAAATATAGCTGAACTAAGATGTGGATCTTAGAGAAACAAGAAGATTCTTCATTAAGCTTTTTCTACAGTTATGATGCATGAAACACTAAAATAAACATATGTCTATTTGGATATTCTCATTTCCCTTACTAAAAATAGCTCTCATCCTTGAGAAAGGCCACTGCATCTGCACTGTATCTGTGCCTGGCATGGTAATGAAATACTGAGATAATTCAGTGACAGAATGCACCCATGCTGTCAAACGGAACCATTTCTAAAACACCATGGTACTCTGGGGGATTCTCTCTTTAAATCACCTGTGAGAAATAGCAGAAAATTCAGCTGTCTCTTACTCATCAGATTTCGAGCATCTCCTAATGAGTCTTTAAAACAGGATCCTTTCCTTTAGTCACGCACAAAATTTCTCTTTTTCGCTTCTTTTGGCCCTACTGACCCATCACAGCTAAGACAAGACAAAATCATTCACAGAGCTTCAGAATTAAAGGCATCCTTGCAGTTTAACCAGGTCTGGAATGCCATGCTAAAATATAACACAAAAATCCAGAGAACAGCTTAGCTTGTAGTCCACACTTAAGCTAGATGTGAATCTATTTTCAAGTAGAAAGATGAGTTATATTTGTCAATATTCTTTGCACAAGGAATGGTCCTCACAGTGTAGGGACCTGGTTTCAAATCAGTAGCATCAACAGGATGTTACTAAATTGCCCAGAGTTTACAATTTGGTGATTGCAGATGAATACATGGTCTACTTTCTGCCAGATCAGCATATCAAAAAGTGCTCATTTTTACTTTCATGCCATCTTTAGACCTGGGTGGGTGAACAGTTCATATCTGGTCCAGTCAAAATTGGAGGCATGAGACAGAGAGATGATATTTGATTTGGCTTAAAGCCTGTTGAAAGACTTTGAACAGGTTTAGCATTCTAGATTAGTGTTTTGCAAAAAAACCTCAAGCAAACAAAACAAAAAACAACAGCCACCAAACAAACAAAAACCCCCACATTAAAACTTTTTCAGGAATGATATCTTGTGATCCTTATTAAAAAGAAAACTTTCAGGAATAACTTAGAAGAAAAGTTATTTTGGCTCACTTAGGCCCTACATTCTGATATATTCCCTTGAGCTTAAAAACCCCTCATATTACTAAAACGAAACTGTCTTAGAGAAAGTGAAAATAAGACTCCACAGATCTGCAAAGTATCCTGAGATGAAAAAAGTTTTATCTGAGGCACATAAATGTGCACTGCTTACATGTCCTTTGCGCAAACCTATGACTAAAGCCATAGTGTTTATAACCATGGATGGTTTCCAGTCTAACTTGTGTTAAAAAAAAACCATCATCACTTATTAGACATTACTGCAATTCACAACATTAGAACTTTAGACTCTCTTTTAGGTCTTTCGTGTGAGTCATTCTTTGCTTGTAGCATGGAGCATATAACAATGATCAGACTTCTTTCAGCTTACAGCAGCATGGAAACAAAGAATAATCTTCTAAAAGGTTTCTCTGAAGATTTTCTACTCCTAGTTCTGTTTCAACAGGCAAAGGTACTGCAGTTGTTGCCTCTAAGCCTGATTTTATGCTAAGTCCTCAACAATTTATTCCAGAGAACACCCAAACCCAATTATACAGTTGCAGGTGCGGTTCCTGAAAGATCTCCAGCAGCTGAACAGTGAAAGAGGCTGCTGAGAGAAGGTGCAGATTCTTCATCGTTGAAGATACTAAAGACCCAAGTGGCCATGGTCTTTGGCAGCCTGCTCAAGTGCCCCTGCTTTCAGGGCTTGGGCTGGACAACATCTACAGTTGCCTTCCAGCCTCAGCTGTTGTGTGACTCTCACATCTTTGGATTCTGTTTTGCCCACTCTGCAGCTCCACCAAAGATCAGGACACCAATGCCACCATGGTGTGTACACGAGGGGTGTTTGGGAAAGGACATGTTTTCTGGGATGGGGGAAGTGAAGGAGATCAGAATAGAGACACAGCCAAATCTCATTAACGGAACCTGTCTGCCACTAAAACACAAGCAAGATTGGAGCACCACTGAAAAACAACATCCAACATTTGGACATTGAAGTCTGTCCGAAGGCTTAAAGTCTAATGCAGCATAAGAAAACTCAGGAGTAACAAGCCATGGCTTTGCTATACAAAGCTTGCACACACACAAAACACATCATGACATGTCAACCTAAGGAAATATTTTCACTTGGGCTTTGTGCCTCAGTTCCTACATCCATGAGGGTTTCACATTTATTTACAATACTCTCCATGGGCAGTTTTCTGCTCCTTCACTCTTCCAACCTTGGTGATAATGTCAGCCTTATCCACGCAATGGAGGAATTTAAAGCATGTCAGTACTACTGGGAGGTGCACAGACTGCATTTCAGCTCTATTTACAAGTATGATAACCCTTTATTGTGCTGGGTAACTTTTTAAACAGAGAATCCTATAGTAAGCCCTTGCCTTTGTTCATCTGTAAACTGATATTCCACACGGCTGATAATGGATACATGGTGACCTTGTACTGAAATTGCTGTATGGAAAAAAAGAAAAAAGTGTAAGCCCCAGTGTAGCCACAAGCTACAAATAACTTCTTTTCCCCTTCTAGCCAAATAGGGAAAAAATTACTGTATTTAATACCACTCAGACATAAACATGAAGAAGAAATTGCCCCTTGGTTTTATTTCTTCGCAGGGCAAACATGCAGGAGATGACAGGGGCAGCCCGGGTCCATTCACCAGAAATGTTCAAAAATAATATTGCCAGTTGATTTCTCCTATTAGGAGGAAGGCAATTATTTGCTCTACTGAACACTAATGACTGAGATTATTTAGTAGCTGCAGACTAGGCTGGACAAAAGCATGGGATTCATTTCCAGGTTGCCAGAGAATCTAATTTTGCTCAATATAACCAGTCAAGTTACAATCACCTTATGCCTTTTGATGGCCTATAAACTGCATTAAGTAATAGAACAAGTAATCAGTCACAAAGGCCACCATAAATGTACTCAAGAGAGACATGTACATAGTACCCAAAACCAGTTAAGAGTTTCCATCCATCTTTGGAATTTGCAAGTATAAGAGCAAGTTTGCCCTACTAAGTCCCAAGGAGAGGCAGGATGTGGCACTGAGCTTCAAGGACTCTTGAAGACAGAAGGCTGTCTTCTCCTCAATTACATTATGCTGCTTCTTCTACCTGTTAGTCTGCTGTCACTTTTTCTTCTTTCCTGAATAGAGGTCTAGACCAGGTACTGCACATCCTGCTGCTTCTCTGGCTGTTCCAAAGCAGTTTCCTCCACACCAGCTGCTCACACAGACAAGCTCCTGTTGTTGCCTCTCTCGCAGAAAGAAACTAATTCTTTTTCACCCATGGCATGAGCCAAAGGTGACAAAAGAGTCTCAACTACCCTTTGCCTGGCATTCTGCCATGAAATTCCAATCACAAATCTTCAAAAGAAGTAGTAGTTGAAAAACAAAGAATTACATTTTTAAATCTATTTATGATATTCACTTTCATTTTTTACTTTGTTGGGAAGCTGAAGTTACAGGAAATAATACCTTGTCCTCCTCCTTGTTGTCATCTCACAAGTCTGTCAAGACAAAAAGGCCTACAGACACTATTTATAATTACTGCAAGACTTCAAAAAAGAAAAATGGAAGGATCCTTCTATCCAATAAAACATCCTTCTACCCAATAAAACAGAGAAAATTCCTTTAAAATTCATTATACTCCTTCAGAATTAATAGAGGGACTTGCAACTTTAAATTTAGATGGTGAGAGTAGCCTACAGGTAATTTCCTGCATAAAAATAGGTTTGTTTAGCATTGTTCAGCAGCAGGTAGAACATGAAATACAGAAACAGAGCAACAATTGTCATGGTTTGTCTGTCCAGTGAGTCTATGGAGCATAGAAGACAGACCATCATGACTCAGGGCTGTGATAAACTGTCTTAAAGATGAAACTTCCACATTACTTTTTTCTGTGATTCATTTTAATTGGGACTGGATCTTTGTGAGACAAAGTAAACAATAGCTAACTAAAGGCTTTAATTCTTCTTAGGAAAGAATGCGAACATCTAACCTTCTGCCATGACAAAGATCTGTCCAAGCCATGCAACTTGAGCATTTTATGACCACTTTTGATTAATTATTTCTTAGATGGAAGTTTGCAACACCAGATTATTTGCATGCTTTCCAGCTATGGTATCTACAGCATCTAATTCAGGTAATGCATTAAGCATAAAAGGCAAGACCACAGCTCAGGCCATCTGAATGTCACAGCAATCAGGTCACAGGCTTTTATCTTCAAAAGCACAACCTGTTTTAATAAGAGAGTGTTGAAATATGCAGAGTACTCCACAAATAAGCTACTTGAAGTCAGCCTTGTGCAAGATAAAGCATCCCAGTCCAGCAACATAAGAATTTCAGAGTTTGTGGATTAACTTTACTACTACATTATGTGTCAGGACACTGCTAAATAAAGAAACACTTACTGAGATAAACTACGTTTTCACTTTAAATTAATCTGTGTGAAAGAGGCCATAGCTATCAAAACCAACAAAATTATGCAAAAATATGCCTATCTTGCAAAATACTTTATTATTTGTTAGCACCGATTATTCATGAGTCTGACTTTAAGCAAAAAAAATTCTGAATACTACTAATACAAAAAAAATCCCTACTCTGTCAACCTTTTACCTGCATTTCAAGCAGGATTACAATGGTGCCTCACACTCCTCACAGGCTGCTTGCTATCAGTTCAACTCACAGAGCAAGTCATTACAGCCTGAAAGACAAGGTTGAACATACTTTCCAAACTCTAGGTTTTAATTAATGCCATGACTGTAATATTTCCCAAAGTCTTGATATAAGCACAAGATCTCTCTCAGTGCTCTATACCTCCCCCACTCTCACTCACCTCTGTTTCAAGGACAAACTTTCATTAGCAATGTGATCTTTAGCACTGGCTCTATTGACTGTAATGCTTGGTACTGCTCTATTTACTCAACACTACCTCATTGTTTGTAGTGCAAGCTTAACCAGTTGTAGGAGAATAGCCAATGCCTGCAAAATTAAAGCGTTTTTTTCTACTAGATTCTTTCTCAAGTTGTTTTTGTAGTAATATGCAGGGAAAGTAAAAAGATGAGGCAACATCGAAAGACTGAAGAGACACCTATCATCCACAATCCAGTTTCCTGCATGATTTTCTTATACTCCTGCCTCTCCATTAAACTTGTACTGTAAGAATTTTATAGGCATGGACTTTGCTGAATACAGCCTTGAGATCTATGAAGTATCATTGCTTATATAAGAATCCAAGTGATTCTTGATCAAACCCTTTCAAATATCAGCAAAAGAAAGTCAAACTTTCTTAAATCGACTCTGCTTTGCTTCCTAAATGGGGGAGTGTTCCTTTTCTTGTACAAACATGCTTTCACAAATACATAAAGGACAAGTGCAATTAGATCCCTAAATCAGTTTGCCTTCAGTCTCTCAAACTTTCAAGTCACAGATTAGGGCAAGCATCAAGAATTGGTTATGACTCATACAAGGAAAAATGAGAGTAAGAAATTATTAGAGATATGACTTTAGCGGTTCACAACTGAGTAAGGTCAAAATTCACACTTGGCCTTCCAAGGGATTCAGACCTGCCCAACACGGAACAAGGACATTTATGGTGACACTATTTAGCGGGTGCTTCGTCTTATAGAACTATGTCCTCCCTTTCAGGTAACTTACTGTTTCCAAAGCAAGTTCCTTGTGACTGAAAAGACTTGACATGATTTTGTCTGAATATGAAGCAAGTCATAGCTTCTTGTGATCAAATCTTAGTATCTGAGACTTAGAGAGAAAGGCTGTTGATTTATATTTTCTTTTGTTTCTTTAAGCATAGCACAAGAACAGCAGTTTTCTTCTGCACTTGATATTTACAGGGTGCCATTTCACATGCTTTACTATAAGCTGAAGTCCATCCTGTGTAAGTTTAATTCTGTTGTAAGAAATAACACTGAGACACTCAAGTTATCAATCAAGCAAACTGAAAAACTCTGTCACAGTCATGTTCTTGTGACAACTATATATTTCTCATGATCCCCCTCCAATCCAGTGGTATTTGATTCAAGAGGTTTGATGCGTTATACACTATCTTGTGCGTTTCTTAAGCTGCAAAGGAAACTTAAATTAACTTTCAGCTACAATAAGGTCTAGTTACGCAGCAAAACTCCCACAGGGGTTTTTTGCACTTCTGTTTTTCAAGTTGCTTTACTATAGTTCTAATTTCCTCTTAGTGCAACTCACTGCAACAGACCTACTTATCAGGAAAGTAAACGTCTTTACAGAAGTTACAGCAGAATTCGTTTCACACACTGCTAATGTTGACACAGCTCATTATAATTTTAAAGCACATGCCTACATTTCTCTACAATAAGTGCCAGAGAAAGGGAACCTCACTAATTAAGTTTTGATTTGAATTCCATAAGAATGATAACACAATTCAGAGACTGTCCTAGAGCTCTAGTAACAGAACCTTTCATTTTAAGCTAACAGGTGTCTAAAATCATCACAGGAGCCAAGTTTTTGCAAAAAGGAATACAACAGTTTCTTAACCTTAAGTTTCTAACCAATATTTTAGTGCTAACAAAATATCCATTTCTCAATACTTTTTGCCACACTCTGCCCACTGCAGCTCTACAAAGAAAGGCAGCAGGAGGAAAGAGAAACTAAAATATTTTTAAATGGAAGTTTGGGGGATGTGGGAGAGCTGGTTTTAGTTGTTTTGTTTTGTCACCCATCAAAGGGGTGAGCATTTGGATTTCAATTCCCAGTACCTTTTTCATAATATTTATCCCATAACTCACATCTACCATCACAGCATGTGGATTTAACGAATGAGGCACAAATTAGGAAAGCAGCTTTTTATGGACAAAGCAAGAACAGAGGCTATTGTATAGAAGTACTCTGGAGCAAGCTGTGAACAGTTTAAAGAACATCACCACAGATTATCAGAGCAAAGCACTGAAACATGGTTTGTAAAACAAACATGATTTCTGACTCAGTCCTTTCCTACGACACGTGTCAAGTTGTCTTTCAGAGTATCAATGCTTCCCCCCTTTTATTGGAATAAGGCTGTAGCTAACAGAAATGGATCATGCAGGAAAACATGGTATCTTTGCAGGTTTTTGCAAAGCAGCAACTATTATGAAGAAAAAAGCTTTTCTGGAGTATAGGAGACAGCAAAGACATGAACATGAGGGAGAATTACTGTTTATGTTTCTAATTAAGAGACACAAAATTTCCAGTTTTAACCATAGAAATTATAAAATGAAACAGGGCTGACATTATGTTGCTAAGAAATTAATCTTCAATCAGCTTTTTTAGTTTTGGCCACAACGCTCTTTGCTCACAGTATCAATTCTAGCATCTGTGCATCAGTCTGAAACCCAACCAGCACTCCAGAGAAGTGCTGCAACACACTGGCAGAGACGTTGCCCTCATTTGGCAGCACTCAGCTACCCAAGAACTTTATACATAACTTAAGAGCAGATGTTGCTGCTTTTCCTGGTGAAGTAGCAACATCTGCTATCATAAAGTCTACTCATCCTCAAACCACTGGGCCAAATTATTCACTTCTCATGAATATTGGCACTTCTAGTTTTAAGAGAAGATAGCCCAGCTAGCCAAGGCTACCACACTTTTATGCCTATAAGGAAAAGAATATGCAGCTTTAGACAAATTCCTTTATCTAATTCTCTGCTCATTCTGAAGTGATACGTACTTGAATACAGGAATAAAGCAAGGGAACCTTCCTATTTCCTAAAGGGAATACTCAAGGAATTCAGATAAAAGTATTGCAGCCTTTGGAGAAGGTAAGGTCACTGCTTTTCCACACAACCTAACAGAACGTAAATGCTGCCAATAACAAATGGATTCATATGATCTGCATATGTATATTTCTGTATACATATATATATATATAATATACATAACAGAGGAACTGTTTATGCTATCAAACCTTTTCTGGGTTCTTTGAGGGAACAGATTTGAGTGTTTCAATAATAATGTAGTGGGCTACAGAGCTGGGTAGCACTGAGGATTTGTAAAGGGAAAAATAGTTTACCTATACCATCAACAGAATTACAACTAAGGTTCTGAAAAAAGAGTTAGCCATAGCTGAAAAAAAAATAAAAATTCACACTGTAACATCTTACAGCTACAGGAAGCATTAGCACATCCTTAATTCCACACAGTAAATACTGATGATATTCCAATATTAAGTATGCAACATAATTTAACCAATGCTCATGTAAATTTATCAATGAAAAAAGGCAGTTATTGGATGTTAATAGATGTAAAAACTCCACATAAGGCTACCTACACACAGGACACTCAGCCCTCCTGTAGGAGCAGGAATCTATCACTTACCTGCCCTGACAACCCAAAGGCCATTGTGTCTATCAGGAAATCCTCATCACTCACTGTTGATGCCAAACCAAGCCCACAGTTTCACATAAACTGCTCAGTGCCCTACCTGTCTTAAAATGTTACCCTCCTTTCACCCACACCTTAGCGCTACGGCTGCCCTCAGGAAAACTTCCTAATTTGCCACATGTGCATCAGACAGAACCACTCCAAACCAGAACTGGCTTGAATTCAGAACAGTGCCCTGCTCCAGTTCAATTTGCAGCCCCAAAAACTTTTGTGCTGGCAGAATGCACATGAGGGAGGGCCAGGTAACAGCACCTGTCTAAGGTGCCACTGAAGTTTTCATACAACACCAACTTGAGCACACACTGCAAGGGCAGAAGTAGCTTAAGCTGGTATTGCCATCAAACGTGTTGGATCATGCAAACACAACCAAAGGGACTAGTTTCATGGGACGTGAGCTTGGACAGCAAAGCAGTTGAAAGTTCCCACCCCACCAGCTCATTTCAGTGATCCTGTTTACAGCACATCTTCACAAAGAGTTTTACTGACACAACAAAAAGATGGCAAAGTCTGGCATAGGGGCAGGGGAGAAGCTGGCTTCACTGCTGAAGCCAAATCTTGTGAAATGACACCCTAACTATTTGTTGTGGAAAGAACAGCCTGTCTAGTAACACTTGCCAAAGGTTTGCCAAACACCTGCTCCAAAACATCAGAACTCAGACCCAGCAAATACTTCAAACTCAGTTAGGAGTTTTATGGAGGTGATGCAGTCACCAAATAATCTGAAGTTGGAAGACCAACCATAAGACTCAAAAAAAAAAAATTCACCCTGCATTTTCAGGCTTTTTTCTGCAGTTTGAAGACTGAGAGATGTATTAAAAATAAATTTTTAGAAAAATAATTTCTTCAAAATGAAGGTGTGACATCTGGCAAGCGAGCCAAGAAAACTTTCTGCTAGCACTTTGTGAAGAAGAAGCTGTAGAACAAGTTTCTCTTAAAAAGAAGGTTGTAACCGGTTTATCAGGTCAGAGGAATTTGTGGGTTCTTCCTCCTCTCCCCCCAGCCCATTTGTTTCCAAATGCTCATTTAACCAGCTTGGTTCTTGCTGAATTTGCTGAAAATAAATTGCACCTGCAGCTCAGCTGGATGATCAATAGGCATCCAAACATGCTTGAGGGAACTGGCAATTTGCTATCATCTGATAAAGTGGCAACTGAGTATTTTCAATTTAGCATTATTTAGGGGAGTGGGGGGAAAAAAGGCCCAGCTTTGTCTTTCTCTATTTAAGAATATGAATCAAAATATTCACTGATGTATTTGATTCAACATATTCAATCAGCAGGACTAGGACAGTCTTTTAAACAAATTTTTAATACTTAAATGTCAATACATAGATTAAATTTGAACGCTTTCAGTAGGTCCAAAAGCAAAGCCAGGTCTCACATGAGAATGTCTCCCTTTTTATGTATATCGTTCAAAGAAAGATGGTAATTACAGCTAAACACTGCAGACAGTTCTCCAAAATTATTAGCTCTTCTTGGACTTATACTTTGTCAGGAAGACATGCAAATACTGCCTTGCAAAAGGAAAGTAACATGTCTTAAGGCAAGTCATGCTGATTCAGCCAGGTTTTCTGTATGGGAGGATTATGAAATCCACAACACTTTCAACTTCATATGGGATCTTTAACTTAGAACCCCTGTGGCTACAATTAGAGAAGCACATGAGGATGTCAGCTTTTTGATGACAGAGTAATGGGGCTGAGAGAAAGGCAAAGTTCATTTTGGTTTTGGTCTTTAAAAGCAAAGTTCCATTCCTGCAAGGTTTCAGAGAGTAAACTGAAATTAATTGCTCTCCCTTAAAAGCTTGGAAACTGGGAAACTATACAGCTACAGCAGTTAAGTAGAAAAAAAAATAGCATGCTAAATAAGTCAGTCCTGTGATTTGAGGATCTGAACAACGAAACCTGGCAAGAACATCCCAGTAATGCAGGAAGAAAACTATTCCCCTTGGTAAGTGGTGTAGCTGATGCATGTTTAGAGGCTTAGATCATAGGCTCAAGACAGTTCCAAATACACACTTGAACAAGAGATCTCCCACTTACTTTGTTAAATAAAAATCCTCACATTTTTCTACTCAGTAGCATTCTGCAACATCTCAGCAGCTGTGAGTTCACCACTACTGGTCCCACATCAGAGATAAGTTATTAATGCCATTTTGAACTAAATACATCAAGCAGGCTGCTCCCAAAGAGCACACATTTTATGACTTCAGGTAACTATTTCTCTGACATTTGTACATACTCTACCCCCTCCAAAGGAAAGCTATGACAACATGGCACATCACCTATCAGAAAATACAGTAGGATCCCACAACTGCAGTAGTACCTACGGAAACAAAAGCTTGTTATCCTGGACAAGTACAGTAATTAAAACCTTGCAACAAAACATATAGAGCATACACTGCAGCAAACAGCTTGGTTATTTGGGGGCACTGTGCTTCAGAACCTTACCTTGTAAAATTACAGCAACCAGAATGTTTTTCAGAATATTTCTTCAAACAAACTCAAGTAGTAAGCTGTGCAAAATGTAACATTTAGAGAATATGAAGTAAAATTGAAATGATGCATCATTTGTTGAAGTGTCTGGTTAAAAGCAGAGTAAAGACTTGACCACAGATTACAGGCCTTTGGTAGACCCCATAATTGCTGGAAAGCGAACTACACAGCAATAGAAGACTTTCTGTGGTCAGGGGAATAACTCCAGACCCACAGCAGCTGATCTACTGTTTACCAGCTACAAATCACTGATTCAGAACCACAGAATGTTTGAAGTTGAAAGAGGCCTCCGAAGCATGGATAAAAGTTACAATGGATTTGTGCTCAGTGATTCTCACTTCCCTCTACATGTAGAGGCTGGGATCCCAAGGCAAGAGCCAGAAGCAGGCACCAAAACTTTCATTTACATGATTGAGATATGTGCTAAAGTCGGTGATTTTCAGCTGCATCATCAATTTTCTACCACAATCCAGGCAGGGTGTGGAAAGCTAATTTCACTTACTCTATAACATTATCTCAAATCAAGGTACAAGTCTACTTCCTTTTCCTCCTCCTTTTTAAATAACCACTTCACCTACCTGTGCTTTTGCTGATCAAAATGCTTAACTGAGAAAGAAAAAAAACCCTGTATGTGTTGTCAAATACCTGACTCATCCTTAAAATACATGACGCAATTAAAATATTCAGTGAACTTGTCTTCAAAAATGCAGAAAAGGATCTACTATTAAAGAATATGGAGTTTTGCTTTTTGCCACCACTGCAAGTGGGAAGTCGAATTAATTCTCTCCTAATTCCCACAGGAGCCAGGACACAGAGGGGAAAGGAGAAGAGTTTAGGTAAGGTGTGTTCCAGAAGACTTGTGATGGAACTAGCCACATCACAACTGGCATCCAACAATTAACAGCAAAATCATTATTTAGTTGCATAGATATGCAAACAAAAAGGAAAAAAATTGTTGTTTTTCAAGAGTCTCTACCCACCTACACACAAAGGTAGTATTTCCTTTTATTTGCTGAAGCAGACCCACCTACAGTGCAATTTACGGCAATAAGATACAATCTCTCATAAAGTATTGAGCATAATTAAAGTGTGTCTGTTATAAAGGTAAACAGAGTGTACTAGGCTAAGCTGTTCCAGATGTCTTTAGTGCAAGATCTGGGACAAGATCAAACCTGCAGCTGCACATTTTCTCAGGGGTTATTATGGAGCTTTAAAAAAAAAAAAAAAAAAAAAAGAAAGAAAGAAAATCACCTCTTGGTCCAGGACTCCAGCAAAACAAATGCAAGTAGAACAAATGTCACTGCAGCCAATGCTGACAGATTTTAAGCCACACAGAAGTTACATGTTCAAAGACACTCCAGAGTGTAGTTTTAACCATGCAGTATCAAAGAGGCTTGGGACCAAGTCTGCCAAGTAATCTGTGTCACCAGAAGTTACAGCAACATGAACCTGTTCTACTGCCTAAGCAAGTTTCTTGCTGAAACACACCTACGAATGATTCAGACAAGGTGTGGAAAGCCAGGTTTACATGTTGCACAAAAGTGCACTATTGTATTTTTCCATTCAAGCACATTTTGTGTACAGAAAGGACAGTCAAAGCAAGCACACTTCTGGGATCCACATTGTATATACACTATTTGCACTAAATTTTTCGGAGTAACTTAAGTCCTCTTGAGCTGTAAGTATACAAATTTATAGATTTACTGTCTCAGTGTGATATTATACGAGCCAAAGAGCAAAACTACAGAAATCAGAAAAAAATCAAACCAAATCACTTTATAATCCACTAATTAGGCTCATGTGGAAAAGAGTGATACACAACAAGCATATCTAATGTTACATTAAAGATTTTGAAGATTTCAGCTGACTTTAAGAATAGCAAATGAGAAAAAGTTTTTTAATACACATTAGAGCAATGAACCTGTAGATTGGAATGTACCATGTGAAGTTCGAAAATTTGATTGGCACTGCTTTATTAAGCAATACTCTTACTGGCCTACTCTTTTAAGGCTTAAGAGAAACCCGGAATAAAAGCAGACCCATCAAAACAACCAAAAGTCAGATCTTCCAAAGACTTACAGCATCACCTCGAATACTTTGGTATTGTACATAACTGTTTCAGAATTATGGGGTTGCCATTTCAAATGATTCAGGTATCTTTTGGGTTAGCTCAAAAACAAGCATGAAAACTTGCTAGTGATTTCGAAACGAAAGACAAAATTGAAGTATGTTTCCTTTTTCAAATCCATTAAATCTCGTTCACAGGCTTCACCCTGAAGAGCCCCTGCTCCCAAAGCAGCACCTCACCTGTTGAAGAACCCGGTCCAGGGGCTCAGCTTTGCCCAGTCCCTCTGGTGTTAAGCCACTGACTTCGCGACACTGGTCACTTAAGTCCAAGTTGTCTGCTTTCACCAGGGATTTGTGTAGTGTCCCTACCTAAAAAAATTTAAGAAATTATGGGCAAAAGTGAGTAACAATCGAATTAGCTCTTTACAGCAATGTGTTAAGACTGCAGAAAAATCAGAAAGGTGCAGTATCACCTCCCGATAAACACCAGGAGAAAACGCATTTGTCTATTTCACAAATCGAAACTTTTGGCCGCGTTTTCTCTCCCTCCCACCCCGGAGAGCCACACTCTCAGCTTCGGAGTATCCGAGCCCATTTTCATGGGAGGCCTTTTGCAGTTAGCACCGACTCTTGCGGGAGTTAACTGCAAAGGGAAGACCACTTAATATTAAGGCAGTTTCATGAATCCACTAATGAAATTGATAGTCCTGTTCGTTTTATCAAAGCCCTTCATCTCTAGGGGGTTATTTTTGATAGGGCTTTTGGGGAGAAAAAAGATTAGAGATGACTTTTAGGTTGGCCTAAAAATTAAAAGAAGTCAATATTCTCTTAAAGGTTATCCAAACATTGGTTAAACAAACAAAAAGCAGGCCCAAAGGGTCCAACGGTGACCATGAGCCGGCTCCCAGGGAAGCGAGCACGCTTGGAGCCACCCGGGGCAGCTTTTTGTTTTAAAGCTTCAAAAGTCCGTAGACATCCTCGAAGCTACACATGATTTAAGGCGGACGGGGCAGTGGGGTGTGGAAGCGGCCAAACTTTCTTTAAAAGTTCCTTCTTCCCTGAAGACGGAACAAAAAGGAGCTTCCCGAGCGAGCGCCCCGGGCAGGGAATGACTCCCGGGCACGGGCCCCGCGCCCTCCCCTCCCTCGGTGCATTTGTGAAATGAACAAACGGCTCCGGGCAGGCGGCGAGTGGCCGGGAGAGCCCGCTCGCCCTGCGCCCGGGAACGCGCCCTCGCCCCGGATATCGAAGCCATACCTTCTTGCTGTGTAGATCCACAACTTGCCACACCAAGAGAATTAGTTCCCTCTCATCCGAACCCAGTTTAGCCCCATATGCACCAGCTGTTGCCCCAAACAACACCACCAAAGAGTCACTGTGCGAAGCCGTCATGACCACAGGGGGAAACAACTACAATCAAAAGCAGAGGTCAAAAAAAAAAAAAAAAAAAAAAAAAAAAAAGGGGGAAAAAAAAAAAACAAAAAAAANAAAAAAATAGCAAAAGAAAGGCACACTAACAAACAAACAAACAAAAACCCCCAAAAAATCCCACAAGGCTCACCCCCTACCTCCAAGTATTCAAAGGGAAAAGGAGCGAACGAGGAGTCACAATATAAAGAGGAGAGAAAGAGCTATTTAGGAGGCTGGGTGTTTGAGAAAAAAAAACATGGAGAAAGAAAGCTCCCATCTCTACCTGTTCCCGGTGATCTCCTTCCCGGGGCCGATTGGGAGGTGAAATTAGCAAGCTGTGGGTTTCTTTCCCTCTGACATCATGGCAGAAGCTCAGTCTGGGCTTGGGCTTTTTTTTTTCTCTCTCTCTCTCTTTTTTTTTTTCCTTCCCTCTTCCCCTTCCCCTCTCCTGAGTTACCTGCCCTTGGTGCAGCTCATGTGACTGTAGTCAATCTCCCAAAGGGACAAGGCCATTGGGCCTCTGGAAAAGGTGTAGGAGGGACAGAGGGAGAATCAACGCCTGGCTGATCCGGCCTGATTGGTTTTTGAAGCAGATCAGAGGCAAACTCCCTTTCTCTCTTTAATTCTGCCTGCAGGAAGTGCCTCTACCTGCTTTCAGTTCTGCGGGATCCCGTCCGGCGCTGGGTGCGGGCACTGCGCGCCCGGCGAGCGGGGCATTCGGGGCTCTGTGTGCTCAGACCCGCGCCCGTTTCGGGGCGAAATCTGAACAATATACGAGTACAGTTGCTAAAACACAATTTATGGCTTAGCATTGAATTCCACGAAAGAAGAGTCTTTACCTGCCTCCAAGTAATTGCATTTTGTGCACGTTGCTGTGTATGCATCCAGCTATTGACGCCAACGTTAATGTGTAATGAAAGTGTAGTATTTCACAGGGATTTTTAAGGGATGTTACAGGCAGAGAGTACTTTTCAATTTAGGCCCTATTCTTCAGGTAGTTTGTAAAGGTGGGTCCTAGTAAAACAATTTTTTTTGCTTTGAGAAAGGATGTATCTAGGAAGTTTTGCAAAATAGCAATATAGAGTATTGCATTTTATACCCTACGACTGCTCAGTAAAGAACTGTCGCCTGGGCATTAACTGCAGTCCAAGATGGGCAGCTTTTCTCCACTCCTCTCTCCTGTTTCACTGGTGAGACTACAACGGGAAATCACCACCTAGTTTAGCTGCTATGAAAACACTCTTGCTCAACTGCAGCAGCAGTAATATTTGTGACATTGGGGACTGAGACAATTTTCAGAGATATTGTCAAACTCAAACTGATTTTAAAGCAGAAAAGATCAAAAGGCCTCTAAACTCTTTCAAAAGTTATTTTTCCTATTGCCACCACTAATGAGTTACTAGCAATTTTTGAAGGCCAAATGCTGCAAGTTGGACTAGTCATGATTTCTCTTTTGTTTAATTAAGTCTTCAGTTAATACTTCAATATTAGTGTTGTGTTGAAAGAGAATTTTTACTGAAATGAAAATTTTTTTATCAAATGAAAATTGGTGCTGCTATTTAGCTACTGATGCCTATCCTGGGAAAATGCAGAGCTGGGCATTTAACTGTGAATATCTGATGGTTCATATTATTAAATCACATTTTCTCATCTTTTAACATCCTAATTTTATAATTGATTAATTATAGCAGTTATTGTAGTCCCCCTTCTGGCAAAAACTGATTCTCTAGGCTAACACCATCAGCAAGACTAATTCCATTTATTTCAGTGAAAATAAACTACAGTTCAAGGATGCTTGAACTGTGAAGTTCAAGTGAAGTATCTTAGACTTCATGTGTCACAAGCATTTACCTGACAGAGGCCGTGCAGGAAACTTTGCACAGGTGCATCTCACTGAACATCACAAGACAGTCACTAAACACCTCTCAGCTGTTGTCTCTGCAGCTCACGCAGCTGCCTGAGAAGCAATCCTGAAAATACATTGTTACAGAAAGGGCAAATTCCCAAACAATCAGAGATGAAAACGTTAACCTGTAACGTGTTTATGTTCATATATTCAAAATGTTTTCAGGAGTCTATTTTCTAGCATCGGTGAATTTATGCCACAGCTATATTTTCCTCTGCCAATGCATTTCTAGAAGTCCTAGGTAGAATAAAAACCCATTTCTATTCCTTTTGTTATACCTTTTGGATATAGCGATAATGAAACAGTGTAACAGACTGTTACTGAGTATGGGATGATTCTTATCCCTGAAGTCTGTAATAAGAACCATAAAAATGCATTGACTGCAAGTGTGAGAACTGTTCCTCTTTTCCCAACCTGTTCCTCCCCTCCCAAACTCACACATATATATGGGGGTGTGCGGAGAGAGGCAGTGTTTGCACACATAGGTGTAAACACAGATTAGGTGTAAATACAGATTTTAACTGTAGCTACGTTCACAGAAAAAGTAGCCAGCTTTTGCAATTTAGCTGCCTTCATGAGGATGTCACTTTGTAGCCCAAATATGTGAGCTCTTCATACATAAAGAGATTTTAATTAGCAGATTTCTATAGAAGATCATACACATGATAAATTCTCAGCCAGGCTGACACATATGCTCACAGGCTCCAGTGAATGGGCACAGAGAATGCCAGTACATATGTACTTGTCTTTAGGATCTAAGGCGAAAGAAAAAGGATTGTAATTCACTTAGAGCAACATGTCAGATTAAAGAAGTCCTCCTCAAATCAATGCCAAAGACCGTTGAAAACTTACTTGAAATCTACACATGGTATCAAAGGTTGGTGAGCCCAAAAGCTTCTATGCTTTTTACAATTATATTAGCTCATCTCATAAAATGTAGCCCCTCTTCCTAGAAAGCCCATCTGCTTTCTACTTTTAGACTATCTTGACTCATATAATTCTACTATTACTAATTTATCTGAACTATTCTGGCTAAATGAACTTGAAACATATTCTAAAATGTTTAAAAAAAACCTTAAATAAATGTTGGCCTTCCTGTGATCATGCATTTCGAAGTATCAGATTACTCATTCTCATTGGCCTTTTATCCACAGCTCTCCCATTCTCTGCCCTGAATTATACCAGCAATGTTATTGATCTAAAAAATATAAAGGAATGACATCGTATGTTTCAACAGAACAGCAACAGGATCCAGTTCCTGAAAAACATGTGGGGCAAGCCCTTGTACACTGAGCATAGAAAAGTTAATTTGTAACCAAGATCTTGCTGAAATAAAGAGTTATTGCTCACCTTTAGCTTCAATCCTGGCAGGCATATTTATAGACGTACTCTTTGTAGGCTCCATATGAGGATATCGTCTCGTAAATGTAACTGGGTGGAGAAGAACAGTTTTAAATACGGACATTCATTGCTATATAAGCTTAGTACTCTGTTTATTTTGTTTCTTATTAATCAAGCAATTAAAACTGGAAAATAGATCAGTTTTACAGTTAAATCACATGAGAACTCTGAAGAGAATCATTAAAAGCATTGTGCTTGCAATGGATAAATCTGTAGTGGCATTTTCATTTTTAATATACAGGGAAGGGAAGGGAAGGGAAGGGAAGGGAAGGGAAGGGAGAAGAGAAGAGAAGAGAAGAGAAGAGAAGAGAAGAGAAGAGAAGAGAAGAGAAGAGAAGAGAAGAGAAGAGAAGAGAAGAGAAGAGAAGAGAAGAGAAGAGAAGAGAAGAGAAGAGAAGAGAAGAGAAGAGGAGAGGAACGTCTTTTACTACATTATTAAAAATTCCTGTGAACTGAATGTCCTGATGACTGAAGTCCTTTTGTTAAAGCCTAATGAAAGGAGTATGAAACTTTGAGACATGAGATCTGGAGTAATATCCTGGCTGCATTTAGACCTACAGAAATACCTCAACTACATTTAAAGGAACATAGAGGTCGATCTTCTGCTCCAAACTAGTATGATATTGAGAAGTTATTTGTCCTCATGAATATTTCACTCATCACTTAAAAGGAGGAAAAAGATGATGATATTTAACCCTGTCAAATGGTTTGAAACACCCTGAAAAAAGTGAATTAACTTTGAAGTTGGGTCTAATTTCAATTTCTAATTCTAATTTTTTCTATGATTTTGAGAAACAGAGATATTAAATTGAATAAGTATGGAGCCTTGGTGTTTTTCTGCACAATAGGGATAGTAGTAAATTCTCTGCATGCCTCAGCATCTCCAAACTGAACTGGCACTGGAAGTAAAAGATCTGTAAGTGATCTGTAAGCAAATGTGAGAAGACATTTGGATTTCATACCCATTCAGTCCTTGGCTCCTGGATTGGATTATAAGATACTGCAGCAATATTTGCTGAAGGAGGAGCTTACTGTAACTCCTGAAACATAAACCCATATGTAAAGAAATTTTTGGCATCCTTCCTTTAACAGCAAATGAGTGGGAAAAGGCATGGGAACAAGTACTGAGCAGCCTTCTTTGATTGCTGTCCAGATGTTTGGAGAGATCTGATTTTTTGGTCTGCCAGGTAGGTCTGCCACGACTACAATGCACTGTAGAAGCCCTGAAATAATTTCCATTGAGATATCCACAAAAGCTCAGCAATCTGCAGAACAGCTTCAGAACTGTGATTCTGATGGATTGTACCCTGCAGATACCAGCACCATTGAGCCACACTGGAAGCACTCACTTAGAATCCTCTATCAGTTGGAATTCAACTTCTGTTGACTTAAAGGTAGATTAAAACATAACACTGCTGACTAGCAAGGGAAATAAAAAGGAAATCACTTCCCCTATTACTTTACACAGCTCCTCTTCTTTATGGAATGACAATCAATCCAGTGGTTTAATCCTACAAAGCTTTTATACATGCTCAGCTCCCACTGGAGTATTGGTGTGAGCTGTTTAGCCAAATTTCTCCAGATTACACTCGTCAGGCTTTTGAAAATCTAAGCATTTACTTCTCTACCATACTTGTGGACAAATCAAATATGCATGCAGAGTAGTGTCTTTCATAAATATTATTATAGATTTACATCAAAGTTAACAGTTCATAACAAATAAATTCCATTTCCTTTATTTTTCATTGGAAATAATATTGTCCTTCAAATAATTGACTAAAGAATTTTCTGGATTTAGAATCACTGAAATGATTGCTGACAGGGACCTCTGTAAATCCTCTTGTCCAACATTGGATTATTGCCAGCACTACGCTGAACCAGCCAGTATTTTGTCCAGCTGTGTCTTGGAAACCTCCGTGGATGACCCGTTCCAGTGCTGCACTGCATTGCTGATGAGAAACTTTCTCCTGGTCGCCAATCTGATCTCACTGCTAAATTTTTAAATAATTCACTGCAACTAGTTGAGACAGGATCTTTAAGCTGTGGTAAATTAGACAAGCCATGCGATATAATTTCTGTTACCTAATGAGATGAATATGCAAGTACTTCCTGACCCTTTGAATCTACCTTACCTGTGACTGAAAATTGACTTTGTGTGAAGCTTTATTGCCCCTACAACCTGCCTAAATAAATTTTCATTGCAATTGGTTACTTTTTTTACTAGTCTCAGGTACAGTATAATGTGAGAAAAGAAGTTCAATGGAAAATATTCTTTTTGGGGCAGGTTTTTAAGCAAGACTGATGTTCAGTTTTAGATCAAAACACTTCTATATACTAACTCATTCTCTCTCTGCCCATTGAAAGGATATAGCAGTTTACAAGTCTGTCAGCATGGCAGCATATCCAACAGTAAAAAATTTGCTTTTTACTTATAAAGTTAATCTAGTGAGTTATTTGTTATAGTGAGTTATAAAGGAAAAAAATTCCATTACCACCATCATTGCTACCATCACTATCACCCTAGTGAAGAGTAAAAACATAAATTGATAACACAATCCACTGCAATAGCTAAAAGCCAAAATGCTCTCTGTTATTCACTAGTATTTACATGCAATTAAATAGAATAATCTTCTTAATTTGTAAACAATAAAATCTAAAATTACACATTTATGGTTCAACAGGACAAAGTTATATCCTCTTGGGAAAAGATGAAGATTTCAACTCCTCATAATGGAAAACAAGAATGACCTGTTATCTACATAAAGCATTTAATTTGGGCCATTTTGTACTTTATATTTAATAGACCAACTCAGAGACTTACAGTCATAGGAGTAGCAAGACAGGAAATTCAGTAGTCCTTTACCCTTTTAGAAAACTTGTAACACTCCTTCAATGAATCAGTGACATTCAGCCTGTCATATTCCCACACATAAATGCATCCACACTGTACAACTAGAAAGTTCTCAGAAGTTCTCTGAACCACAAAATCACTGATGTTTTGAAGTGAGAAGTGGCCACAGCTATCTGGAACAGTGGATTCCAGTCACCCAATTCCAGTCACCTTCGCATGTAAACATAAAAAACAAATGGACAACATAAGAAATGTAAAGGCCATTATCTGCATCACAAGATCTGCATGCTCCACACTGCTCTCACTTACTGAGAGCTGATAATCAGTGCTGCAATGCAATAAAAAAACTTAGCATCAAATACAAAGGACTGCATACTGGAAGTCCAAGTTATTCAATGAAAAACAACTATGTAAATATGTAAAATTCACACTATTAATAACTAATTTTTGCAAGTTACATCTTCTCAAGCTTTACTGACAACTGGCTGATACTGGCCTCATGAGATTATCTTGGCAGAAATTACTAATCTCTGTCTGTTTATTCAGATTGTACCACAAGCTCTCAGCTGACATAAAAACCTTGATAAAAAAGGAGGGTGGGTTTCTATAAGATTCCATTCCCATTTGATTCAACTGCTCTGATATTTAACCTGTTTCTTCATTAGAATTTAATTAAACTTATTCCACATAGAGATATGTTAATACACTTTTTTTTCTCACCACAGTATAAACAGAAGTAAAATATAAATGCAAAACATAAGCAAAACTTAACCACCTGTTGAAGTACTTAGGCTTTAAAAACATTTCATCAAAGCATTTTGTATAATAAATTGATGAACGCAATTATGTGCATCCAAAATAGATGGATAGGATCTATGATAGGATCTATCATTCAATGATTTCCTGATCTTTCATCTTGCTTGTGGTTATTTTGCTCCACTTCACTTCTACCAGCGATTGTTACATACCTAGGATCTGACAGGGACTTCAAACACACCCTGTGTCCTATTCTATCCAACACAATGGTTGGATAATTTTCGCAAAGAAGCAGCAAACCTCTGATACAACTTCTTTTTTTGTATTTCTGTTTTCACTGTCCTGTCTTGAAAGTACAAGACTTTAAAAAGTCTTGTCTGACTCGCTGCTACCAGCCTCTAGCAGAACTAATGCCAATTTCCAGGAAGATTAGATTACCATTTGGAGCTTGACAAGACAGCTACAGTTTTTGCAAAAATAATCTGATTTTTTTCTACAGCACCTCTAGATGCAATTGCTTGCATGGAAGACTCTAGTTCACATTCAACTATTATATAGTTACAATCATGTCATCAAATTATCACTCAAATAAATTTCCTTGTCCTATTCAACAAATGCTCTTCTCACTTTAACCTCTGAGCATGATTAAACAAATACCTTTCTTCCTTTGGCCTGATGCTGGATCTTACACACTGTGGAATATACAGTGGAAATAGGATAGAAGTAGTGTCCTTACAGATACATCTGGCTGATGAAGGAGAGTGACATGGTTTCCTGAGAAGAAACATTCTCAAAGAAACATAGTGCACAGTCAGTAAACGTATTCAGACAGAAAGAGCACAGGTATACCTAGATTATTCCTTTTGGCATACCGTAGAAATTTTAAATTTAAGACGCCATATGATGCAATTCAGTGCATTTAATCACTTAACAGCTATAGAATTGCTTATAAGCACAGATAATAACTAAGCACATGGCAAGCAGGTGCAATTCCCTTCCCAGCAAGTCGGAGTTGTGATAATATACCCTGACAGAGCTGTCTCATAAGTGCCAGTACTACCTCACCTCCTTTCCACAACCCTCTGCTAATGTGGCACACCCTTGTTCGACAGAAAATGTCCCCTTGTGTTCAGTCATTCCTTGTTTTCCTCGAGTAATTATTTCAATCATGGTGTGACACAGTTAACATACATTAAGATTTTGCCTTTTCTGCACTGAAATACATGGTGGTGAGGAAAAGAAAGAGCCCTTGGGCACACTACAGGAAGTTGCCTGGCACATTCTGGGAGTGCCTCTGCAGTGACTTGGGTGAATGCACTGATAACGCTCTGGCTCTGGGTGAAGTAGATGTCTAGGACATAACTTTAACTTTTAACTACTCCTTTCTATATTCTAGTGCTCTGCTTTACGTGAGCAGGGAATCTGAGGGGTCCATCTGCTCCTCTAGTCTCTAAAGTGGAGTCATTCCCTCATTTGCTTCAGTTATCCTGGCAAAAACAAGGCAGTGTTGGGAACGGGCAAACAAGAGGGGTGCTTTTGCCTGATAGTGTCATGAATCCATGGCTTTAGGGCACATCAAGGTTTTCTAGGGCCAGTTCCCGCTGAACACCTGCAGCCTCACTAAGGGCAGTCAGGCCGGCTGTCACCGTCACACATGAATCACGATGAGCAGCATTTTACACCTTTATATAGACATTAGATGTAAGACTCTGAGATCAGGTCTTCCTGTCTCTTCAAAACTCTGGATTACATTCTATCCATGTGGAATCCCTGTCAGAGGAGTATAAAGCATCAAGTTTTTGATAAATTAATGTGTGAATTTCTCCTTTTCTCACTGCACATCTTGCAAAAATGACTTTAAAAAACATTTTATATTTTGCACTGTTATCAAAAGCGCAAGATTTATCTATCCAAACCTTGTGAATCTGTTTGGTTCAGGGGAACAAGATGGACCCCACCACCTTCAGTCAAAGACTGGCTGCTTTAATCAAAGAGATGTGAACAGCTTGCATTCTCAACTTTTGATTTCCACAAAGCCTGTTTGTTTTACTTAAGGCTAGCAGTCCCTGTTGCCAAGGAATTGCTAGGGAGCTAAGCCACACCTTTATGAACACACTTAACACTTCCTGCTCTGTGCAGCCTTAAAAGCAGTCTCCTCTACTCCAGAGAGATAATTGGAGGTTAAAAAAACATAAACAGCTACATCTTAAGATCTTGCCTGGCTGGCAAAGCCACCTGTCTTTGTGCTCTTGTTAAATAGTTCACACAAGGTCTTGGGGAAGTGTTTACCATGAGATGTATTTTTCAGAAGAATTCGATGTTTGTGATGGTGATAATATGTTTCTTACCCTTTCATCTGTTTGAATCCAGAGCTTCCATTGGTGCCTGCTTTGTGACTAGAAGAGAATAAATTGGTGGGTTCCTCTGAAATCCCTCTGGGCTGGTACAGGTGCTGTAGGCTGGTAGCTCCAGCACACAGGGTAAGGGTTCATTATTCGTAATGTATGTAAACAACCCTCTCAGTGCTCTGAGGCAGCATCATGGTATAATTGCTAGATCACTTGCATCCTCCTTTTTCTGCTTCATCTGTAATTTAAATTTTTGTATAAAAGGATTTGTCAGTCCTGTTGATGCTCAGCATTTACATCAATCTCAGGAAGTTGTGTTTGCTGTTTGTTTGGGGGTTTTACCATAGTTTACTTAAAGAAACAACTTTTAAACACACACGCATTCAGTACTATAAAACAAATCCAAGCACATAACTTATTGGTGAAACTTAGTCTAAAAATGCCTAAAGCACACCGAACATTCATATCAGAAACCTTCTTACTGATGAATCAGTCCCACAGTTTCGTAGATTTCCTCCTTTATCCTTCCCTCTGATGGAGAATATAAAACTATCTTTTGTTTTATTATCACTGCATACTGCAAATGGGACTTCAGGTCACCACTAAACATTTCTTACAGTTTTCATGACATGTTACAAGTGACAGCAGCTTCTAAGACTTGGGTGGATAGTAGGGATGATTAATAAGATACGGTTACTGGCACAGCAGTGAGGTGGAGTAGGTGTGAGTAATTGTATTCTGTGGGAACTTAATCAGAACCCTCTGGTTCATGGGCATGAAAGTATTTTGTATTCCTAGCATTTATAAGAAAGGACAGAAAATCAACAGCATTTTAGTGCAAATTTCCTTCAGGATTTCTATACAGAGGAAAATACAGGCAACAAGAGAAAACTAAAAATTTGGAATCAGTTACTTCATTGCCACTTTTGTTTTCCGGAGAACGAAATCTGCAGTGCACATTAGAATGCTGTAGACTCAAATGCCGTGTGAAATGATTCTCACTTACAGACTTTAAACTTGTTGCACAGGCCTAAAAGCACTACAGGGGACAGACAATGCATTTGAGGATGCAGCTTCGTTGCTTCAAAGGGACACCATTCTCCATAATAGTCCCAATATATTACTGGGGGCAGAGAAGGAGGTTGTGAGCATACACACAAAGAAACAAAACTGGTGGGTGTAAAATAACAGCCAGTTTCATTTATTTGCACAGTTTATCTATTGTAGCAACCAAAGCCTCAGTAGGCAAACAGCCTGGGCAACTGGTGTGGAGGAATGGATTCCACAGCTCTGCAAGGATTTCATGTGAAGCAATACCCTCTTACTGGGATCAGTTGCCTTACTCAAGACCAGGCTCAAAGGGATTTACAAAACCACTATATACCCTTATTCAGAGTCATACAGTAACTTCTTCATTGTTGTGTGGACAATATGCTGCATAAGAGAGACTTGGTTTTTTCTCTTATGTAGAAAAGAAAACATGCCTTCCTTAGAAAAATCATAGGGGACTGGTAATATGGGGATTAAGCAGGCAGGATTACACAGTCTCAGCTGAAAAAAATAGTGTATGACAACTGACAAAAAGTGTTAAGTCTCTTTCAGGAAAAGGGGTTATTAAGCCAACAGTTCTGCAAGTTAGGCCCACAGTTCCTGGTTCTTGGGCAACAAATGTTAATTGTCAAATACTGCTATTTAATATAAAATGTGCTCTCTTCAGTCTTCATTTGCCTTTCTACAATACAATCAAGACTAGGTGACAAAAAGCATTTGTTCACATTTGTCACAAGGGAACTTCTTTTGGCATTGGGCATGATGGTTTGTACAGGGGTTTAGGAATACTGAGGGAAAGGATGTGCACTGGAATGCTCTTAAACTCATAAAACCACAGTTGCTACCTTTATTTTGAATATGAAACAAGAAAGTGTATGTAACAAGAGGTTGTAATGTATCAAGAAAAATTAGTATGGTGATGAAACGCTAAGGAGTTTATTTGATCTACTGTCCTTGAGTGAGACAAAAGACAGTAGTTTCAAGAGCACTGCTTATACATGAAGGAAAATCAGAGCTCAGGGATCTATTTGTTCAATTTCTTTAGCCCTTCAGAGAATAAAGACATAGACTGTTTGAACTGCTTCAATGACTTCAACATCAAATTTCAAAGAATCAAAATATAAAAGTTCAGTTTCCTAATCTATTTCCTCAATAAAATACATCTTTCAAACACGGCAACATTAACATTTGGATAGCAAGCTCATCAAAACACATGATCCCACATTACAGACAAATATGGATGTACATCTACATGCACATATACATAACTCCTTTGTTACATATTCATGTCCACTTCTCACCTTTCTGTTCCCTCAGAGTTTTCAAGTTTGGGCCAAAGGCATATACTTGATCTCTTCCCTTTTAGCATTTCTGACTTCTTAAATCTTCTTTTAGTTCATATTTTTCTATCCTTTCTCTCAAGTATCTGAAAACGCAGAACATTAGCTGAGTATATAGCAATGCAGAATAATCAAATGCCTGTAGAGATCACAGGCTTCCCACAATAGTATTACAAGTATAAATTGAATACATATTTCACACACCATTCACAACATAGTTATTACTGTCTCCCCCTGCTCCCCAGTGAAAGGAAGCAACACTTCAAAGAAAAACTGCCTTAGTAGTGTGAAATTCACATCTGCTGTAAGGCCATTATGCACTTAATTTCACATTTGATTTGAGTGTGACTCTATCACTTTCCTACCATCAGTACACATGACCTCTTTTAGGAATGACTGCATAGGAGAAACATGCTCCTTTCACATAAGTGATTCTCTATGATACCTTTCCTCCACCCCTCCCAGCAGTGCCTTCATGTTTAAGCAGCTTCACTCTGAATTTACTAAGCTATGCAACTGTTGCTCATTGTGTAGCCCTTAATAATTGCTTTCCATTTGGATAATGCTGTTGTCATATACTCTGCATAAGGCTACACCTTAAACACCTAATAAAATGAAGCTCATGTCAGAACAGCCAGGATTGCTTCTGAACTGCTTGACTCAACGTAATTTTTTCATATGTAGGTTATGAATAACAAGTACTGCATAGGAAGAGTGTATCAGCTCTTCTCTTTTTCTCCTCATTACTCCTTGCTCTGTGTACACCCATGCCAAAGTATGGCCACAGTTGCAGTCCATGTGCCTCAGTTTGATATCCTTGATATAACAAAAGGCATGACTGGCAGAAGTCTCCCTGAGGATTCAGAAATTCAGGATATTCGTTCACATTTGAAAATAGCATGAAACTATATTTTAGCCATAATTTGGAAGACATCTTCTCAACAGGGCCTTTGAAAAGGGATGAAGATATGCTGCCATTGATAAAGAACACACAAACAATTCTGTGTATATCAAGTCAACTCCAGCATCAGGCTTTAGTCCAAAGCTGGATCATGACTGAATTGTTCCTAGAGCATGCAAAGATTCCAAATGTGATGTAAACTGCATTCCTGCAAAAGATTCTGTATTTCTTAGCATTTGTCCAGTTTCTCAAGAAGTTTCACTGGGACATGACAGGCATCAGTCGTGAGGGCAGCATTCAGCACAGAGCTAACTTGTTGCATTCAAGTTCAACATTGCTTCCTGTTAACCAGACTCAAGTGAAGTCAGCAAATAAAAGACTCCCCTGTGCCTTCTAAAAATTCATTTACTAGTCCCAAGCAGAACATGGGTGAATTCCTGTTGAAAGTTAAAGCAAAAGCTTTATTGTCATTACGTTTTATATCAATTAGCCATATTATACTTCCTTTACTCTGGATCCACTCTGAATAAAGAATGCATCGCTAGTGTCATATTCAATGTAACCTACTCCTTTGCAATATTTAGATGCATTTTATTCCACCACAGAAAGCTATGCAGTGATTGCAGGTTTTAAGGACATTTGTTATATTTGCCTTCATTTTCCTTTTGAACATTTCAAAACTGTGTCCTTCACCCACTGCTAAAGGGTAAAATTATATTAATGGAACATAACTGTCATTTACTTTCTGGAAGGCCACACACTGTCTTAGGTATGCAGCCAAATATGCTCTAGAAAGCTGCATTTCTGTTCAGCCGTGTAACTATGAACCTCTTACATGAGCTGCTCTACAAGATGGGAATGCCACAGTCTCCCACAGCAGTGCTGTGCTATTACTGTTTCACCTTCAAATCAAATGATGGTATCAACTGAACCAACGTCTCATACTGAATTTTCTCTTCTGTACTCATTCAAAAAATAATCCTAATTTGTATGTTGTCCAAGAAATAGTAGAAGTAACATTAAGCTGTACCTTGACTACTTTCATGGTTGGACCACTGATCTTACACCATTCAGACTTGCAAAGTCAATCTCATATGACGAACTTCATGTGAAGAGATTCTAGCTTTCATTTGTTTTACAAAGTATTATAAAAGAAATCTCTGTTCACAGTTGCACAATATCTTTTGTGTCCTCTTTCTCTTTGCTTCCTTCAACTCAATTCTCATAATTCTCCTAAATGTCTTGTGAAGATGACAGTCAAATTTTACCCAACAATTAGACTTTTCCCTTTCCCTCCAGATTTGTGTGTTCTTTGGGCCAATTTTAATTTTTTACCCTGGAGAGGAATATCAAAACACGTAGATGTATCTAAAACGTATAGCAGGCATGTTCAAACAGTAATAAGTCTCACACTTCTTTTACACTACAAAGAAAACCACAGGATAATAAACTCATCCAATTTTAAGTATAAAATATGTATGTTTATATACATATAATAATGACATGTGGGAATCTGATACAGGACTTTCATAATATAGAGGTGATAGACAAAAGCCTCTAAGAGCCCTTGGATATTCTTTCCCATTCCCTTTCCCTTTCCCTTTTTAAACAGGTATTTTTCTTTCTAGCCCACCCAGAACTAGGTCACCATTGAAAATGTTCTTGGGCAGTGACTGCATGATAAACCCAAAGCAAGGGGACAAACCTACTCCTGCACCAATGTACAATTTGTCTCAATGAAGCAGGTGGAACAAAAGAATATTTCAATTTGCTAGAAAAGAAAAAAAAATCTGAGTATTTTCCTTGAAGCACAGTTAAAAAAAACCAAAACAACAAAAAACCAAAACCCAGAACATTCAGCAGTAGCAGCACCTGTTAATAAAAACACTACATCCTGTATGTTAAATGGTAAATGTCCATTTATTTGTTCAGTGTAGCTTTCAGCATCACTACATTAACCCTCATAGCTGAGTACCAGAGCATCCTCTGCTTGAATATTTTCTATTATGTAGATCATGCAGTCAAGCTATGATCCAGAAGGAAAACACAATTCAGCTCTCATGTGGCCTACAGCTAACAGTTTTTCATATTTTGTGTGACTTGTAACTAGCTAACACAGAAGTATGTTTGAATAGCTGGCCTGGCAAAGACCTATTCAACCTTGGAGTAAGGAAAACATTTCCAGACCCAGTATAGATCAACAGGTTATGTGTCACAACATATCCAACAGTCTCAGCAGCATTGCTGAGAGAATGCTGGACTAGAGTTTATGAAACTGCTACATTCATAGTGAACTGATGCACTGCTCTGCCACTTTTTCCCTTAGCGGGCCCTATAAGATGACTGCAAAACCGGCTGAGGGTGTTTAAGTCTCTTCGTGGTTTGTTTCATTGAATCGTAGAATCAAGGGAAATTTCTAAAATTTTAATGTTGAGATGATACCTAAGTCTAAAACTTTAACGGTTTGAATAGTTAACAGACAACAGGCTCACATGACCACCGGCGAATTTGAGTTGAATTCTGAACTTAAACTCTGTTCAGAAAAATCTGAAGTTTGACACATGCCTTTTCAGGTAAAGCTTCTGAACACAACTTCTGAAGTTAAATACTACAGCTAAGCTGGTTTAACAGCTTGGCATTGCCAGGAGTGGGAAGCCCTTGTTGCTTCCCCACACTTCTTTTTCCCAGCTTCATGTATCCCATCTCTTTGTACCTGCTGTAGTTGTGGTCAGACTCTGGCTGAGCCAAAACCACTTGTTAATTCACCAGTAAAACCCCTTTTAATCACCAACCAGGCTGACTTAGTTCTGTTACTGTCAGAGCCTGTGTAAATAGAGTGGCCACAGCCAGGAGGGAGAAAAAAAGATTCTCCTTTTAGCAAACCATAAGGCTGGCCAAAGCCATGATGATCCCTCTCATTACTTACACAGTAAAAAGCTGATCTTGTGTTTGTAACAAGGAGTTCAGAACTCACTTTGGCAAGTAAATTTTTTGGGGAATTTTCAGAAGCCTAGACTCTTTAACTATTCTTTAGCTAAACTAAGTTGCAGTTTCACAACTTTTTTCTTCTTGACAGTTGGCTGGGGCCAGAAATGCCATTTTAACTATAAGCTGCTTCCACAAGTACTGCTGTGAAGAGGGATTATCACGATATCATGCGCTTACAGGGTCCTTCAAACAAACACTTTAGTGTGACAGTAATGTAATCACAGACTTCCTTAAGGAAATTCCTTGACTAAAGTGCTGGGGCATACATTCTAGTCACTTTAGTACAGACCATACTGATCTAAAGACAGAACAGTAATGTACTTCAGATGCGTGTACAGAAGGAGACAAAGCAATAAAGTGACAATAAACACTAAGCAGCCAAATTCTTCATTAGTCAGCGGGTCATGCACTCATAGCTACTTAGTAATATTTTGAAATACCCACAGCAACTACTTCAGCCTCTGGGTCTTTCAAATTTGGAATTTTACATTTTCAAATCTTTCGAGAGTGGCAGCTAGAGCACAGAAGAAGGAAAAAGCTGACGAAAAAGAATAATACAGCACTATCCTTAAACTTTTTATACCATCAATACCCAAGACAGAAATTGATTTTGAACAAGAATGTCAGTGTTTGTTCCCCAGAATATCACAAAAAGCTGATGGCATGAAGGACAGATCTTTTCAACGTATCAGATGCACAACCATATGTATTTTGAATGTTCCTTTCAGATAGTTCTGAACATGCATCTATAGACATACCCTTTTAAATAGTTCCTTTTTTTAAGTGTAACTTCAGTCAGCTACGAAGTGGTTCAGGTTTTCAAGAAAAGACTCCCATCTGATGGCTGGAATAGTAATTTTATAAATATCCTGTCCCCATTTGTTAACCAGCTTTGCTCATGAATAAATACCATGCAGCATTTTTCCTCCCCATCCCCACCTTTTAAGAACAAAAGCAGCCTCAGGCCATTGAGTCTTCTCCATCACCTCTTAATCTCTGAGAAACAGCTTCTTTCTCAATTGTTGTTGCTTAACTAATGCAACATTTAACACCCCAGATGAATCAGCACTGAGCTACAAGCAACCTTTTGACTACCGATCCTTCAGCTCCACAACACCAAATTTACTGATGAAAGTGTCTGGACTTGGTGAGCTCCATTCTGGGAGGTCATTCTAGAGCCCCCATTTGCCTATGATACTTTCTCACCTCTTGTTGCTTTGAATCTGTCTCTAGATTCTAGTACGTGCAATTCATTTCTGTGATGTGGTGCATTCTGATCATCAGAACTCACGTCATCTATGTAGTTTTTGTTCTTATCTGGGCAGATCCTAGATGATGTTTGAAGTTTAGGGGTTCAGGGTTTAGTACAATACTTAGGGAAATTCCCTGTATGACCGTACCAAAGATCAAAAGGAAGCAATGTGTTGGTCGAGCTATTGAAGAGACAGCAGTTCCAGTCAGCAGGAAGTTTCTCCTTCTCATCTGAACTAAACAAGAAACTCAAGCGGATGACGGAAACAAGAGGACAGGTTGTTACAAAATCTTTCCATAACATGAATATGTATTTATATGTACACACATACTTAAAATGTAAATTATGCAAGTATGTATACACACACACCTTTTTTTCCCCAGCAGTTATTCGTTAGGGTGGACAAGGATGAAATCTCTTGATATTTTTGCTGGAGTTCTAACTTCTTTCTGTGTGCAAATTTTCTTTCTTTCCACCCCTCAGTTTCCTCAAGCATAATGACCTATGTGTAATAGAAATAGCATCGGTCAGCAAGATCTTGTCTTCAAGCATTAACAATTTCAACCAGCAAATAAAATGACCCAGAAATCAGAAAATGTGGGTTGGGGTTTTTTGCTTGTTTGTTTGTTTGTAATTCCTATTCTTGTATTTCCCCACTATCCCATCCAGGAAGAACATTTTGTCTTTTAGGCAAATGCTCTGTGAAAGTTTTCCTTCAGTCATACACATGATCTCATCCACCCTCCTCAAGAGGCGAAGGTGGGGCTGTGTTTATTGAGCAGCCTCTAGTGGTTCCCCAAGGAGCCACCCATGGCTGTAACTGTGTGCTGCAGGGGCAGCAGGTATCTGCTCACACCTTGCACAGAGAGTAGCTCAGAGAAATGCTCTGAAATTGTCATCTTGCCTAGAACATGGAGAAAACTGTTGGGCCTTTCTTTAGCCATCTCCAGTTTAACAGAGAAATTCTCCTAGCAATGAAAAATCTTTATTTAGAAACCAGTAATTGGAATAAGACTTTCTATTACTGAGAGATTCCTGCTTAGGCTAATAAAACCTTCTTCATTCCTAAAAGAGATGGTCCTTGGGCAGCAGCAGTGTGAGCCAGCCTCCAGCTCCAGGGTTTGGTTCAGTGAGAGGCTGAGGTGGATGGGAGAGGACGGGGATGGCAGGGGATGGGAGGGATGGAGCTACCACTGATCTGGCAGAGTCCATCCTGCTTATCTTAGATTGCTGTGGAACTGCCCCCGACCCAGCAGAGCCCAGGCTACCCGAGAGACCCGGACCTGACACCGGGGAAATAATCATCTGGGGAAGATGGGGATCTCAATTAGCATCTTACAAAAAACACTCATACACTTTATACAGCACAGTTAATGTAATATAAAAAATATCCACCATATGAAAGACTGAATATATATTAATCATGAAAAAATTAATTATAAAATTAATTACAAATTATTTGAAATAGTTTCCATTGTTTATCATTATCAAATTAATTATAAAGGCTTTCTAATTGTTGTCACTGTTTATGTTTAAATACATAAACTCGGTGCTCTAATATTCTGTTGGCTTGAAAACTTAATGTAAAGAACTTCAAGCTGACACAGAAATTTTGGGCTCTGAAATTCATAAACCCATATCTAACTATTTTGTGATGATAGACTGATATTAATGAATTTTTTCCAAATTTTAGTACCAGCTTTTTCCACCAAATATCAAGAAAGGAAGATTCAGCAGCATACGTGTTAGTTCACACGTGAAAACTAGAGACCATCACAGCAAAAAAGAGCTCTGTTTAAAGTATCTACTTAATAATTCCTCTGACAACCTAAAACTTTAAACTCCAAAAAGCTCCAACCATTTTTTTCAGCCTGGGTAGATCTGAGAAAAGATTTTTCAGCTGATTCTCTGCATTTGCATCCTAAAACTACTGTTGAAGCTCTTCCCAGCAGTAATTAATTACTCAGTGCAACGGGCATGTTTTCACTACAGCCTGAGATCCACCAACCCTGCCCCGAGGGGAGAACAGCTGCCCCACCTGTCAGCATGCAAATATGTTTGGTATGCCCAGCCACATTCATGGCAAAGCCTGCGATCCGACTAACAGAAAGATTAAGGTTTCCTATTACTTTGAGGCACATTTTCAGGAGATCAAAACAATGGACTAATGGGATACTCTGAAACAAGGAAACCAAATTTGCAAGATTTTACACTTCTACCAAAGATTCTTTGAACCCCTAAAAAAAAGAGTCATCCTTTTGAGTTTCTGAAACTCAGTACAGACTGGGTTTTGATTTTGTTTTTTTTTTTTCAAAATGCAAAATTGCTTTTGGGTGACAAAAGCTTCATGATTTCCAATCATTTAATAATGTTCTGAAATAATATCTCATAAATCCAAGATCATGAAATAATTTCAGAAGTCTTATTTGTGCTAAGTTAAAGAATATTAGTGTAGTCATTGCTTTGTTCTTATTTCTTGGTATCCCAGGCTGGTAGTCTTGGATATCCTCACAAGGTGGGAAGTGCTAGGAAAGGTTGTCATCCAAGATCTGAGAAACAAAATGATTAAATATCTGAACTCTCAAGAAATTGTGGGATGCAAATGGAATCATGGAACAAAAAACTCTTCAGTAGTCTTCTCTACAGAGTGGTGGTGGCAAGGTTTTGCATCCTTCTAATTTGGGCAACACAAGAGTTCACCCTCCAGAACTTTGTGGTTTGGAACAAAAAAACCCCAGATGTGCTTGTGTCCTTTTTTCATTCAGCAATGTTAAAATTCCTTTTTTGTTTCTTTCTCATTGCCATTTATCCCCAGTCAAACTGCATGTCATCTCCATTCTTCTTCCTTTCTCCAGTAAAGATGAGGGGGAGCGTGGGTAAGATAACACATGCCGTGACTGCAAGCACTACTGCTCTTCTTAGGATAATACAGGAATCTGCCTCCCAGCCACCAAAGCTTGGTTAGGGCATACATGGAGCCTTCACTCATGTAACTTATTATACATATTTTTTATCCTACCCTGAAGACCTACATAAGAAAGTGCTTTTCCGTGGTGCAAAACTACATTCTTAGAGGCTGAATCTGTCTACAGAGGAAATAAAGCATAAATGTGTAATAGTCCAGGCTGGATTTAACTTCCACATCCCTTAAGCTTCATCTCTCTGCTGATGCTGAAAATCAAAGGGCCAGTTCAGACAGATGTTTCTTTCATCAAGAAAACTGAAGTGTGAGCGATACCTCTGAAAAATTTTTAGTGACACACTGCATTGTAATCAACTTCATAGTTTAAAACTGACTAATTCCAGTTAGAGAAACTTTCTTACTAGCAATGATTTGTTCTTTTACTTCCTGCCCTTCAAACTGGTGGACTGTTATTTGTGATGATGATGAAGCACTTACTTAAACTTCTGAATGGAATAGATATAATTTTGGAGGCCAGTGAAAAGAAATAACCTGTAGAACTACACCTGAAAATGTCTATGCTCTATTTACAGATATACCAAGAAGAAAACAGAAGGTATCGTTACGAAAATCATGCAAGTAGTGTTCCAGTTCTGCTTCTTTTCCTGTAGTTACCTGATTGATCATCTTGACATCAATTTATCAGCTACATTTATGACTTAACACTCCTGAAATATCTGCTGCTCTCTAGTGGCTTCCACAGAAACAATAAAGCACATGTCTACACTCAAAAACTGTGAAAAACAAAAATCTATGTTTCAAACACTCGAAGAAAGGGATTGTCTCGCTATTGCATTTTCTGTAGCAAAGTCTAAGGAGTTCCCTCTCCCCATTTTGGGCTTTGATACAATGGTTCACACAATTGCTTGTGTGGTTGCATAATGAAACATGCCAAGTAACTGATCAGTGTTAAAAATCACCCTTTTTCTTAAGATATTAAGGGTTAAGTTAACCCTAAGAAAAGGGTTATTTAAAAAACTGGTAATTTCCCTGATCTGCTGAACAGATGCACTATCACTACCAAGGACAAGGATAGGGGCACAAAGTGAGCAAACTTTGTAGACTGTTTTTGTCACTGAGAGAAAAAACTGCATCCACGGTGCAAATTCCTGATTTCTTAAACATTTCTGTGGAGTGGCTGTGCGCAATCAGCTCTTGCTTTGGCAGCAACCAGAACACTACCAAAACTAACCAGAATGGTACAAAACCAATTTGTGCACTGGTCATACATGTTTTAAATTAAATCCTTCAGAAATGCCGTTAAAATCAGTCAGAGGTTCTGTTAACATCTTTCATCTTTTCATTTTTTCGTCTTTTCATTTCTTAACATCTTTTCATTTCATCCTTCCATTTACAGGCCTCAATGAGGTTGGTCCGCCACAGTCATTTTCACCTGTCATTCAATACTTCCAGCTAGATGCCAGTTTTTGCTGCCTGTTTATTTGTGCCCAAACCTGTCTTTCCCACTATTCCTTAAATCTAGAAAACCCTGCTCAAATTAATTAGTATTCAACTTAAAATCCAACCTCAAGACATGTTTATACTTCGGTGTTTACAGTAAACTGCCAGTTAAGATGGAGAGGAAGGTTGTATGCAGGGAATTTTGATACCATAAACACTGTTTACTTCCAGCTTCAGGAAGTCTACTAAGTATGCAAATAACTGGGCTTGTTTCTCTGTGTCGTTTCTTACTTCTTCCACTAAATTAGCTGCTGCAGCTATTTCAATATACTGACTGAAATAAATCTCAATGCAGTGTTCGAAGATAATGGGACAGAAAGCTGACTATTGTTGTACCTCTTCTGTTTGATACAGTGGTTGTATTAAGTAATTTCCATGTGCCAGGAGCAAAGCTGCCTAATCAATATTTATACTCAGGTAGCACTGTGCTCAATTCACCTTTTTGATTTTTTTAGGCCCAAACTGATTTTTACTGTATTTAGAAGCAAAGATGTTTTTTCCTTAAAGCTGTTAGTAAGATACAGTAAAATTTACATTTATCTGCCTTACTTTGGCAAAGGACTTGAAGGACCAAAGCTCGCTCTTCTACTTCAGTCCTCACTCCATATCCCAAAGGAAAAATTCAGTCACCTGTAAAACAGGAAAGGAAATGTAATAGGCCAAACTCCATCAGATCAAATAAGCTTCTCCATAATAAACTGAGCTGATTTTGTATTATATTATGCAAGGAAATCATGAATCCTTGAATTTTATATGCAGAAACTCAGTTTATCCCTGATTTCTAATATATTTTCTGTGCATAGACATACACACACACACAGAGGAAAAGGGCTGTTCCTAGCAGCAGTGAATCTTTGACATTTCTGGTTTACTCAGCAAGGGTTAAGAGATAGATTACAAACAACAAACTTCATTATTGCAGTAGCAGCTCTCAGTGTTAAAGCGCGATTCACAGACAGTCACAAAATAAATTCATTATGCGTTTAGAAAGACAACTCAATTTGTGCATGATGTCATGCATTTATGAAGACAAGAGTTGAGAAAATAGACATACGAAATACTGAACAGAATTAATCAGCTCTCTCGTGTAGCCTCTGTTGTCAAATACCATGTGAGGTTGTTTTCATTCACAAGTTCAAGTTATGACAGAAGGAAAATTCATGGGATAGTTTCACAAGACACAGGGTTAGCAGGACTTGTGTTAATGCCTCACTGCTACAGTACCTCAAACCCATCTTTCTTCCAGTATTTGATATTGGGAGTTTCCTTCCTTAAGCACCAATATGACAAAGGTGCCGCAAAACTTCTGGAAGAGGGAACTTGAATGGCTGACACATGTGGCTAAGGAAACAAGGGAAAGGGGAAACAAGAAGATGGATGTAGGAGAAAAAAAGTTTCAAACTCAAAATAAGTTTCAAACATGAATGTTAATGTAATATGAACGTTACAACTGTCAGGAGAGAGATACAAAGAGAAAAAGAAGAAGTACACCAAAAATGTCTGAGAAAGACAATCTAATGTGGAAAGAACTGCCACGAAATCAGAAAGTCTTGACTCTTATTTCCAAATTACCTCCCATGTTTCCAAAAAATTGTACAGAGGTTACTTAATCTACTACATTTTCTGTCTGTAAAATCAGAAAGAATGCTTATCTGATAGGCAATTGGGGTATAGAAAAATCTGTAAGTAATCTTCAGACTCATCAAGTTTCATGCACTAATATAAGATTTCCACAACTGCTTCCAAACACACATTCTCATACAGCCAGCCCTCCACACCTCTGCTGGGCAGTGCCACAGCTTTCCTTTTCTTCCCACTTCTCAGTCACATTGCCAGGCTCCCTCCAGCCTCTGGTCCCAGCACTTTTCCCACACATCTGTTCCAAGGCACCTGTGCTATGTCACCTGTGGGCAGGAGGACACTGTTTGAGGGGTCTCCTGTTTGTGCAGCTACAGACCTAAGATACTACAGAACTGGAGAGAGTCAAATCCCTTGAGTGATAGAAACATCTTCTGAAACAAATACCTGGCTAGATCCATGACACCAGGAAAAGTCAAATCTCTGACTCAGCCTATTTGACGGGGGTTAAACAGATGAGTGAACAAGTTTGATGTGATAAAAAGTGTTGTCCCTTACTTTTCCTGAGGCTTTTTTCCTATTTGCTAGTGAAGTCTTGCTCCTTTACCACCACCTGTGGTTGGTTTGGTTTTGTTTTGTTTCCTGGGAAAAAAAACCTGAACTAGAAGCAAATATGTAATTGGAAAAATACCCCAAAAGAAATGTTATACAGAAAGCAAGCAATTGTAAAGAGAACTGTGTTGTCCAATAGCAAACAGCATTTACAGAAGAAAATTCAAGCAGATGTAGCCAAAGCAACTACAGAAGAATGCAAACACGATTCTGTAGCTAGAAGAAGACTAATAATGAGAACAAAAGATATATTGTTAATACAAATGATGGAATGGGAAGAATTACAAACAAAGTTATTCACTGACAGAAAACATCAAATTAAGTATTGAGTGAATAAGTTAAATAAAAAAAATTTTTTTTTTTTAAAAAGCCCCACACCTGGAAAGGTAAACAAAAGGGGTATTTAGAGAAAGATGCCAAACAGAGAAGTACAATAACAATACAGAGAAGTACAATTAACAATAGAAAAAAAGTCATTGAAAGCCACAGAATATTTTCCAGCTTGCTGTGAACATTGGATTTAGAGTAAGGAATATGAAGGCAGGGTATTTATACCACATAAAGTTAAACCTTTAGTTTAAGAAAATAAATTGGGAAAGTATTCTCATTTTTAAGTGAAGTTGGTAGACAAGACCTTCACCTAAACTGCTTCAGAAACTACTTACTTCTTTCTACAGGTTAAATAGGGAGTCCAGAGAGTGACAAGTGGCTGAGCCAAATTAACAGTTCTTGGAGGGAGGGCATCAATTCCTGTCCCCACATTTCCAGCTTCTCTTTCTTTTCTCTCACATCTCTCTTGCGTTGCCTCTGAAGTTTATCTGATTAATCTCAAGGTCAGGCAACAAAAGTCACTAACTCGGCAAAAATGTACACTTTGGAAGGTGGGCAAAGGTAACTTGTGTTGTTTTATCAGGTTGAACAATCTGCAGCCAGATGAGCTCCAGAGGTAACTCAAGGTAAGCAGGGGGATCACGTAGCCAATAGCAGAGAGGGTTACAGGAGAAGGGCACAGGGAAAAGGTAAGTGCTTTCTGGCAACAATTAGCTTTTACCTGAAGTCACAGCCAGTTTCATAACTTAAGCACCTTAGTTAAATACATGAAGTTAGATGGAGGGAACTGTGCCACTGCCATCCTTTAGGTACACCGAGGAGGTGCTATTACTATTCTTGAACTTGTATCTTCACATTCTTAGGTCTCTTATTCATGTTAACCGAATCATCTCCCCAGAAGTTTAATTAAAGCTCAGTTAGGAATATCCTCCACTGCCAACCTCTCCTGTGCTATTCTGCTCCACAGCACTGCTTTTTCATTATAGTACTGACAGTATGACACTCTTTCAAGAGGAAGCTAGTATTTGATTTACACCCTTGTAGGTTTTATTGCAAATCTCATTAACCCTGTTGAGTTTTATTTTTAGCCTCAAAACCTTACATTATGCAAATAGATCACAATCTGCATTTTCAAATTTTCATTTTCAGTGGCGTTCACTGTTTTCTTGTTTTAGAGCCTTTGGTTATATATTAAAAATTCCCTGATTCTTCAATGTACCTTACATATACGGTGATATACCTTAGTCAGGAAGGTTTTGCATGGTATTCAGACTAAATTTAGCCAATTTACAACTTTTTTTTCTACTTCTGATATCCAGATTCCTTGCCGCTATTAAATGAAGTTTAAGCAAAAGGCAAAACAGGATTCTACCGCCTGTAGGTACAGATGTACAAACAAACCACTACAGGGCACGCCAGGGTGTGAACACACAGCACATCACACGCTCTGCAGAAGCTCTGCAAACTGTTGCTTCTCTGGTTTGCTATGTGCTCTTACTGCACAAAACTGGATTTTATGATACCTTGTTAGCCAACAGGAATTTGTGTACATTATACACTTATTCAGGCCAGGTGACCATGCCGGGCCCTTTGTTCTTAATTTACAAAATTCTTTTCTTCTGGGAGTTACAACTTTCCAATATCCTTAGATAGCAGATGGATCTCATATTTCAATCACACATGCACATGGCAATAGACCACATGCATAAAGAAACTGTTGTAGACATCAGAAATCTCATGAGGAAGAGTAAATACAATTTAGGAAACCCTTCCAAAAGAAAAAAAAACCCTTGAAACTAGCTCTCTTTTGGGGAAAATTTTTATACTCTGGTTCCTTAGAAAATCTAAATATTCAGCACATACTTAATTTTAAGCTTGGGAGTGGTCATATTAAAGTCAATGAGGGGAAATAATGAATGCAACAGTTTTGCAGGAACAAACTCCTTGCACATTAGGGATTTTCCTTGCTTCTATAACAAATGTATTTGATTGACTTTAGTAAAACAACCTATTTATACTGTGAAAATATGACACCCTCTCTGCACCAATCTCTCCCTGTATCCCTCAGGGTCTGTCCGCGCACACAGATGTGTGCACACAAATAAACCGTTCCTGTGTGCTGACTGGCTCCTTGTGTTGCTTGAGCAAAAGGTTTAATGATGATTTGTTAGCTCATCAAACCTTTTCTAAATAGGTATAATTCTTCTCCGTGTTACGGTGAATATTTAAACACTGTAGATTCTAAAAGAAGCAAATGCTAGAGGCACTGAGGTAGGTGCGTTACATAAAAGTGAAGCTCAGTGAAAAGTCGTGGGACATCTGCAGCAGCCGCCCAGCCCAACGTGCTGGGTAAGAGGCTGAGAAATGCAGAGCTGCGGGGGCACGAATAACATCAGCACAACTGCATTCCCATGGGATTGTGTTTTCTAAACACAATGAGGCATAATGGGCAGCCCGAGCTGGAGACAATGTTTAAATTCCTGAAGAAAGCTGTCCATGATAAATTCCTGAAACTCAGGCAATACCTGAGATAAGTAGACTGAGAAGAAAATGCATTTTAGATGAATGTATAAGAGATGTGGCCTTCACCTTGTTTGGCTTCTCTGAAGTATAATTTGCCCAAAATTAAACTAATCCGCAAAAATTCTGTCCTGTGCTTTTGTGCACATTACTTCTACGTGGAAAATACACAATCATTTTGAAATATAATTTTAGAGGTCTGATGTTAAAATCACAAATCATGACACAGCATACCAGAAAATATACTTTCAGATTGTAAAAATCAGGGATAATACAACAGGGGTCTTAAATATATTAGTAATTCTAAAAAGACACTTTCACGCTTCTAAGACATCTTACAGTAGCCTCTGGGCTCATTTCTAAAAGAAGGGATTACTTGTGATGAATGTAAACTGACTATTTGTGTATGATCTTCCCTGTGAGTGGAAGAAATAACCTGGGATTCCGGTGTGACCTCTGAGACATGTTGAGATCAAATACCTAAAACGTAGGTGTTCACTCTGAAAACTGTTATTTTTTAGTTTCTGCAAAATGATTTTTCCAGATTAAAATTGCTGTTTCAGATTGTTTTGTGACTACATAATCCTTGCTTTTGCTTAAAACATCTTTAGAGACTTCTGCAACCAAAACATAAAAGTTTTACTTTAATTAAGTTGTGGGGAACTTTGTCTATAAAGGCAATTATTCATATCTTTAATATATACTTCAGTCATTCCACCTGTACCCTGAGGAAATGTTAATTTTTAAACTTTAATGTATTATTTTAATGTAACTTTCTCTGTAACTATTTCTCTTATTCTCAATTCAGGAAGCTACTTGGAAAACCCTACTAAGGTAAATTCCATACTAGTTTAAGAAGTCTACCTTCCTTAAGAAGTTTGTCTACATACCTACCTAAGCAGTGTAAATTCCTACAGAATTTTTAACAATTTGATTAAAAAATTGAAGTATTTTGATAATAAAATTTTTGAAGTGTTTTGCCCACCTGCACCATATGATGATAATTTCGTTAGACCTATATTTAACTATGGTAATATATTATTACACTTATCTCACTCTTACAATGACATTTATTGTGTAGCCTCCCTTCACCTTCTGTTTTCCTGACTGTAAACCAGGAATAACAACAGCACAGCCAGGAGTCACACACAGCCTCTCAGAGCTGTGCAGAGGGACTTTGCTGGCAGTCAGGTCATCAAGGCATCCCCTCTAACCCATTCTTACCTTCGGCTTCCATCTTGAGGCATAATGAAATTTCTACAGGAATGTTTTATATTACATACAAAACTGCACTCCTTGCCCAGTACCACCAACCATCTAAAGTTGCTAAGAATGTGAATTCTACTCAGAACAAAAACACAAACAAAACTCTTCTTTTGAGATGCAGGTAATGTTGGGACATTAAAAGGAGTGCCCTCCTGACCCCCGCTCATGTCCCGAGGCAGTAGCTTGGGTTACTTGGTATCATTGCCTTGGCTTGGATAACTGCTCATAAAGTTACAGAGTTTTAAAATTCCTGCAACACTACTTATTTCCACGAACACCTGCAGCTCTGGTTTCCATAGGCCAGTTTTAAATTCAGTAGAGAAATATTTCTTGACTTTTACTGCTTTTCTTACTAAGGCAACCTCCTAATTTCTTGTGGACAGACTGGAGTCCTACCAATTCTGTTAACCACTGCAAAGAAGCAAGTTTTCATTTCCTGAACTTTTTTTGGTACAAATTAAAATCTTTCTCCCTTAAATAATAATATTAAAAAAAAATCAATGCTGTATTATTTCCTATCATGTAATCATTAATTACACATCCAGAGTTACAGATTAAACAACAGATTTCAGAGATAATTAACTGTTCAAAGTAGTTCACGATGTTATAGAAAAAGAGATAAATCCTTAGTTTTTTCTGGCATTGGATATTTAGTTATCACTGTTTATTTAATACTGCCCTTTGAAGAATTGAATACACTATAATATTAATCAAAATATAGGAAGTTGCTAGCTTAAGAAGCTTATCTTCATCTTCTGATCAGACAAATCAAATTGGGTGTCCTGTGGGGTTTTTTGCTTGTGGTGTTCACTTTACAGCAAAGTAGTGGTCTAAGGCACATTTCTACATCACACTTACAGCCTTTACCAGTGATCAGATACATCATACTTCTGCTTAAACAGGAATGATGATGAGCTACTTCGTGGATGGAAAGGAGAACAAGTAGAAAGAAAAGGAAGTGGTTTTGCCTCAAGCAGACAAGGTGAAATGTATGTTTACACTTACCCCGAAAGCAGGAAACTCCACTTCCCAAGCTTAGCAATGCAACACTCTGTGTGTTTATTTTTGCCTGTACATGTAGGAAATGAGAAGGGATTTCCCTGGCACTCAAAAAGCAATGGCAAGGTGGGAATTTGGATGTGTATCTATTCACTATTGTCTCACTGTGCTACTCTGACATGCCGAAAAAGAGCCGGCAACGAGCACACCTGCCATGGAACTGCTGTGGGGCTGAGAGGTCTGGCCCGCGGTGAAGCCACAAGGGCCTGGCCGGGGCAACAGGGCCCCAGCTCCTTCAGAAATGGTATTTCCAAGCTGCCATACACATTTGGGAACTAAACAGCTCCAAGAGCAGCTGAAGCACAAAAAGGGGTGTTATATCCGCTGCTGTAAGGAGGAATGTGAGTGTGAGGAAAGCATGGGACAGACCACACTGCCATAGGTCAGCTGGAGCACAGGCCTGCTCACCTCCCACAGCTCCCTCACGCAGAGAAAAAACCGCAGCAAAGTGCTCCCTGGGTTCTTAAACAGTTTCATTGCTTTTGATACACTTTAGTACTTGAGGATAACAACAGTAATTTAAAATATTAAAAAACACCACCACCCCCGTGGGAAACTATCAGTGTGCCTACAACTATTTACCAGAGTTAAATTACATAGCAACAAGGAAACAAGTACTCTATAGCCAATGCAATATGAATTTGCTGCTTGGGAAAGGCATAATTATGTTTTTAAACACATACCAAGCATTTTTCTTTTTTTGCTGTTGTGCTCAGGATGCTAAATATTTAACTTTATTCAACCAATGGTATTATTGAAACAAAATGAAAGATCCTATCACATGGCCAATCCAACAGTTACACTGGGCAATTTAATTGTCTGGTTAACTCAAGCCAAAGTTCAGTGACCCACAGCAGGTGAAATTCTCAGTGCAGAGTGTGATAACATCTTCGTGATCAGAACAGCGTATGCTTTCCTAGCTCTTGTGCTCATAGAATTTCTATGTATTTCCAGTGGTAAAAAGATGCAATTTTCTGAATCTTGGAGAGAGCAACGTATCTTTCTGTGTATCAAACAGAGAAAAACTGTGATGAGACTTGAAGAATCAAGGGAAGAAAAAGGGTTAGATGTAGGAAAAAAATACTCTGAAGTTCTTATATTATAATTCTTCATTTGTAATATTAAAGGAATGTAAGTATAAGTGAAAAAGGAGCAACCTTGAAACGCTGAAGAGTAAAAACAACATCATTTTTTCTAGGAGGCTCCCCCACTTTTTACAAAGTTACATAAAATGGCAGTTGTGGCTTATGGGCACTATTCCATGAATAATTTGCATTTTCCTGTTCTTGTTCTTTGTGTTTCCAGTGCTGCTGAGGATGTATCAGGTGCCTGAGTGCACTAATAACCCTTAATGACCCTCCGCTCCACAGATCCTACCTATAGGTCCAGGAGTCCGTATAAACTCAGGCCTGGAACTTCACCCCGTACTTGACCTGTGTTGTTGGATTGCCTGTTTGAGCTCAGCCCTGGTCATGCCTGTGCTTGGCCATGTACCTTTTTGATACAGGCCCTGACCTATGGACTGACTTCCTGACACGAACCTGACTGACCACTGTGGTCCTTCCTGGTCATCACTGGCTGCTTCTGATGATGCTCATTCTCAATGGGCCTGATCCTGATCTTGACCTTGCCACATAGATTGATTCCTTGGTTTCCTCCTTGGGCCAGCCCCATCTGCCCAAAACCAAAAACAGGAGCCTGGAGTGAACCCAGAGACAGAAAATCTTCAATTTTCATTTTACTTTAGTTGTCACAGAACAAAATAAGGTGTGTAATGTAAAATGGCTGGGTTTTAGTGTAATATACAATGCAAATCTTGGGGTAGAATGGCTATTTAGGGAAATGGTTATTGGGTAGAAACCTTTAATTCATGAGATCTTCTTCCTAGAAGTGCTATGAGAAGTTCATCAGCAAAATCAGTTTCTTCTGATTCTGATTGTTTTAAAAGTAGGATTAATCAATTAGTGTAATGCTATTCAACATGACAAATGTAAGAGGATTAAGCCAAGCCTTGTTCATAGACACTAAAAGCATTACATATAGAAACTAAACATTGCAATAGAGAAAAAGGGAATTTGAAACCAAATCTATTGATTCTGTTTCCTGCTTTACTCCTAACACTTCTCTTATTTTCTTAAAGGCAAAGCTTTTGTGATTTTGTTACCATGGATTCCTTTAAGACTGCAAGAACCATTTCTAATTTTAACCACAAGGAAGTCAAGACTTTTTGAAACTTTTTGAGAGCATCTCAAAACTACCAAAAGACTAGAAATCAATAATATCACCTGGCAGGAGATGTGAGCTACTCAAATTCGAGTCAAGGTCCGGATCAACATGCTTATTGATGGTTTTGTTGGGGGAGGGAAGGGGAAGTTGTTTCCAGCATAGACTTTTCACAAACTGGCATGAGGCAATTACATTCTGTCAAACATTCTCAGCTTGCCTACTTTATGCAATATTTGAAAAAATGCAGGCTTAGGCTCCTGAAGAGTGAGAAAGAGACGAACTAGATCACTCTGAAATGAATAGAAGTTGAATGCCTAATATATTGTTTTGAGCATTTCTGTCTCAATGACCTGAACCTTAAACATGGTTCACAACTGAAACAATGAACAAAGTACTTCACTACTTGTTGCAGTGACTCCAAGAGTACTAAAATTAGGCCTAACTTTTTAAAACGGAAAAGCCACATGGTGGCAGAAGAGAACAAGGCATGTAAAAAACCTGCCCTGCTAAATGTTTCCCTCAGTTTTAACTATAACGTTCCCTTCTACAGCACAGCTGAAGGTCTGTGGCTGTATTTTTAAATCTAACAGGCACTAACATAATTCATTAGTTGCAATGTTTAAAAAAGTGTCCCTAACTTCTAAGTTTCTGATATTACTCACCAAGTTCAGCAGGAATTATACAGTAAATGTTAATATTACAGTAGCTTTTGAGATTACGTAGTAGAGTTAAGATATGGAATCTGCAACCTGTTTTCAGATTGTCTACCCTGCCATATATTCCCATAGCATCAGTGATGCAATGACTAGAAGTGATCTTCACACAACTATTTTCCTACTGTGGCTCTTACGGTGACACTACCAAGTTAATGGCAGGCCATAAATACTGCTTCAAATTCATAATTCTCCAAAAATGAAATATTTAGCCCTTAATCTTTCATGGAATGTGCTACACCATGAACAGTTCTGCTACGCAAAAATGAAGAGCTTGATTTTTCAGTTTACGATCTAGTAAGAGCAGTCCAAACTTCTAATCCTCCAATTTACAACCGTCTGGACATATCCTTCACTTTAATCACAATACACTGTAGATGTCTCAGTGCAGTTCACACTGTTTTCTAGTTAATGGCCAGTGGAAATAGTGATGCACTTAGCTGCACACACTGTTAGTACCTACACAGGTGCAGCCAAAACTGAAGACTGACCAGTTACTTTTGCAATCAAGATACAGTTCTGATAGCTGACTTCTGTTAGATAAAGAATAAGTGGATTTTGCAGTTTATCAGATGTATAATCAGGATTCCTAACTTAAGAGCTATGACTCTTCAACCTGTATTTGAAGACTTCATGGCATCTTTTTCATTAATTCCATCATTTAAATCACTGATTTGACACATTCCATAAAAACAATTTTCTTCTAATCTGAACATTTCTTCAACTTCAGTCTATTTTAAAATGTTGAATCTTACTATCCGCAGGATTTTTTAGCATATTTGATTTAAGGGGAAAGAAGACACAAAGGAATCCAATAGTATATAATTCTCTTATCTCCATACCTATCAGCGCAAGAGCTTCCTTAGGACTGTAAACAGTGTTGTAAAGTTTCTGAAATCCTGGTGTCCCTCATCATAGCCCTGGTCACACCCAGCTCTTAATGCTAACAGGAGCAGCAGAAGTTACTCACCCTCTCAGAGGACAGGCTTATGTCTCTCTAAACTCAGTTTTATTGGATTTTTTTTCCTTAACCTATTGACCACCAATGAAGATCACACTGAGAAGTTTCCTAATAAATAACTGTTTTAGTGATTAACTGATCTCACAAGAAAAGCACTCACAAAAATCTCAAACTGCCTTGCAACTAAATAATTTTCACTTCCCCGTCTGTCCTCTTTTAATACTCGGCTTTCATGGCTGAACTTCTCAGTTTCATTCTAAGTCCATAAGACTGTTAATAATCTTGACTAACTTATTTCTCACACTTTTCCACTCAAAAAAGCCATAACTTTTCCTTTGTCTTCCCTTTTCCCAATATTTGCAGAAAAGGGAGGAATACAAGAGCTGTACACTAACCTGTAGAGAAAACCTTCACCACTGTTAACATTTGCTAATTCTGCATCTTCTAAAATATTTATTCTTTATCAGACTCTTGCTTGAATGTGAAAGAATTAGCATTCCTATGTTGTTTCTGTGCCATCTGTTAGCTTCCAGCTTCTTTTACCCTTTTCACCCCAGCACTGTGGGCAAATCTTTCATTTAGTCCTGTTAATTGTAACCCTAAGAGTTCCATAACTGCAGCCTTAACTGTCTTTAAAATGTCTCGTAACTTTTGCTCTATTTCTTCCTAGGAAATTTTCTGCTGGTTTAAAAAAAAATTATTTTTTTTCAGTATAACGCAGTTTCCCTGTTTCTGCTTGCAAATAAGGATCTCTGATTTCCCTTGTGCTACTCCTTAAATTATGAGTTGCCTGTAAACATTCACAAAGCTCCATTGTTTTAATCCAGATATCTGTTACAACTCTTTTACCATGATGCTTACAGAAACATTTTGATGTCAACAGGCAACAACTAGTGTAAGGCTGATGCTTTTTCTTTATGTTCTTTTCTATCCTTTTTATATACTGGCTGTATGAACTAAAAATTCCTCAGGCTTTCCTTCAATCCATTTAATACAACATGAATTCACTTTAAGCAGCGTGATCCTACTACAGCAAATGTGAAAAACTCCTGATGTAAACCCATGGAATGCTCACAGCAAGTTTCAGGCTGGGAAATACTGAAATGTTAAGAGATAAATGTTAGGAGATTATTATTTTCTACAAATGTGAGAAATTCAAACTATCTGGTCACCTCCCAGTACTCAGTGTTCTGAGCAGTGTTGCACTGACTCCACATCATGTTCCCTGTGCTTTGGTGTAGTCCGAGGTGATCTGACTCAGGTGACTGAAGCGGCCCTCTCTTAGCTCAGCCTTCTGCCTTGCTGTGTCATGAGAAATAGCTGGACACGGAAACCACAGAGCAGACTTCATAAACAAGGGTGGAAAGATTAGGAAGCAAGAAAAAAAAGAGGAACTCAAATGACTTGAAGCCTCAGTTTTCTCAGGAGAATCTGAGTGTGTCAAGAGTTACTAGGAAGATTGATCTCACCTCCAAGTCACTATTTGGATCTAGCTTGAACAACAGATAGATGTGATAGCATGTTAGCACTGATGAAGTGCTAAATCTGGCTGCACTGCTAGGCCTGATGTGTACCTCTTCAAGGAAGCAGCAGACAGCAGCATCAGCTTGTACATTCAGGTTAACTCTTATGGTCCCAGTTACATAACTGTTGTGTTGACAAAAATATTACATCACTGGAGGTTTTAACTGTGCATACCAACATTGGCAAGAATTAACTCTATTTACTCCACATAAAAGTGAAATTAGTTAAGGTTGCTGTTTTAGTATCTTCTACTACTTCTCAAACAGCGTTCAAAAGAAACACAGTTCTTAGAGATGACTGTCTACTGGAGGCAGAACCAAGGCCATTAATAAGATCTTAAGAGGGACAGCTCTAGCTCCTTGATGGCCCTCATGTTTTACAAGGACTTCAGTACTGCAGTTGAGAGTAAAAAGCAGTGGAGAAAATGTGAAAACTTAATATTGAGGCAGAAAATTCATGCACAGACTGATAGAAAGGAAAACTTTAGCTTGTACTAAAGTTTGTCTGGGTCTTTTCCAACCCTGTGAGTTGTGAAATGCTTGACTCCTTGTGGCCTAGAAGTTCAGTTGCAGAGCTCATGTGCTCATGAGATAGTAAATCTCCTCATGTGTTCTGTGTTGTTGTTGAATAGTGAGTGATTGCTATCTCAAGAACATATTGGGAAATACAGCTTCACTTTTTTATGAGCAGATAACTGAAGCTGCTGCTTTTTTTGTGAGATAATGTCACACTGCTATATTGAATATACTACAGCAATTAAAAGCCATTAGAGGGGTGAAAAAGAGTGGTAGGTAAAAGATGAGGTAAAGTCTAAAGGGTTTAATCTGTTGCTTACTATGTGCTGCAAACAAGGTCTTGCTAGTTTTCTTTAATTTTAGTGAAGGAGACCTACTGAAGAAAAACCCTCTGTGCTGTGGACTTTTCTCCTATTCAGGAGAAAAAATACTTTTTGATAACAAGCAGGAATAACAAATACATATGCAAAGTTTAGAGAAATATTCTTCCACTAAAAGTTAAGGATTTTACTTCCATATGTTTATTTCAGTTTACAAGCTAAATTAATACAACTCATATATCCTTTACTGTGACACAATCAGACTTCAAAAATTAACTTCTAGTTAGTATTTATAATTTCTTTGTAAAGATGAGTAACGTAGCTGTTTAGCAGCTGTCCAGAACAGGGTATACGAAATTAGAATATGCTTTGTAATCAGTAGTTATCTTGATGTTATTACAAATTATTGACTTAAAAATTAACAAAAGTAAGCATAAAAAATGTTAGGCACAATTGAAAGAATAAAACTTCAAAAGCAAACACTTGATGCCATGCAGTTTTTCACAGTGAGTTTGCACACATTCACAAAACTAAAGACCTTGCAAATACAAGTCTTACTGGTTTCTTACGGCAAAGTCCACTATTCTACAAGAGAAGGAAAAAATACTGCTCTTATTTGCAAGGCGAAATTCTTATGACATTAGACACTTTGTACTGCTACCATAATTTTCTTACACATAAAAAATAATACCAGGGATCTCTCCTTCCTCCTCACCTGAGCCTGGTCCAATTCCTCCATAATTTAAGAGACATCTTGGAAGCTTAACTTCTTTGAATCAAAAATTCTGAGGATACTCCAAGTGTATATACTTAATACATCAATAGTTTAATTGCCACTGAAGTAGGCAATGTGTTTGACATCAAATATAGCATGCAGTCTGCAGTGATGTTAGCCATAAAACACAGTTCTCATACCTCCTGCTTCTTCTGGAGGGATGTCACTCCATATTTGACTGTGTAAACAATCCTCATTACTTTCAAACTTAAATAAAGAAATGAATAAAAACAGCTTTAGATTTTCCATCAAGCCAGAAGAGTTTTGTGTCATTAGTATACTTAAAACCCATTCTTACCCATAAAAAGAATTTAACTTCTTAAAACTTTACATTATATAAGGATTTCTGAACATGTAGTAATTTTTTTCTGAAGAAAAGCTTAGTTTTAAGTTTTCAAAGTCTCTCTTTTTCACATGCAGTTCTTTTCTGTTTTCTGCACACAGATTTTCTAGAAGTCAGAAATAACTTTAATGGAAAGTAAAAATGCTGTATTCCTTACAATTTGAGCTTTTAGCCACCTTGCTGAGGTTCTCAGTAACAGTGAAATAGTGCTCATTTCATGATGGAAATATCACCTTATGAACTAGGTTGTCAATGCCAATTTTTATAAAACACACAAGAAAAAAACCCCAAAAACTTTTACTTATCTCCAGCTTTCCCTGAACTGCTCAATAAATGAAACTGAGAGTATGAGGAAAAAGGACTGCTGAAGGAATGACACAGATTATTCACTGAGTTCTTTGTTAGAGATTTTCTGTGCCTATCAAAGGATCTTCATGTTTGGCTACAACCAGACTTCTTTTCTTGTCTTCCTCTGTTACAGTCTGACTGATCTGTTCAAACAGCTTTGATATCTTGGCAAACCTCAGGTGGTTCTGAAACCTTCGTGCAGCAAAAGCATAAAGCAGAGGGTTAATACAGCTACTAATGAATACGAGTGCTCCAGAGATGTACACTCCTTTGTCTATAACTTCTTCCAGTGCCAAAGACATCTCGTTATTAGAGAGCTCTATTTCAATTGAAATAATATCCAGGATGTTAAAGAGATGGTGAGGGACCCAGCACAGAATGAACGCCACCACAACGCTGGCAATGAGACGTTCTGATCGCCGCTTGGATTGGTAAGTCATTCTGCTTATTCTTCTCGCAACACACCCATAACAAGTGCAAATAATTAAGAAAGGGATTACAAAACCTGCAAGGGTCTCCAGCAGAAGATATGACACTTTCTGTCTATTAGAAGAGTAGTTGCGACACGTGCATAAAAGTCGACCGTTTGTTTCTTCTGTCTCTTGAAATGGAATGACAGAAATACCAAAGGCAATAGACAGGAACCAAATGAGGAACACGATCAAAGAAATTTTTTCTTTTCTTCTGTATGTTTGAATTGTGAAAGGGTAAAACACAGCCATTAGTCGCTCCAAGCTGAGTGCTGTAATCAGAAATATACTGGCATACATGCTGCAGTAAATAATGAAAACCAGCATTTTGCAGAAGATGACTCCAAAAATCCATGAGTCAGCAAAAGAGTAAATCCAAATTGGTAAAGTGATCAGTACAAGGACATCAGCAATGGCCAGGTTCAAGATCAGCAGGACTGAAAGTGATACTTGCTTCATTTTTGTACAAACAGTCCAGATGACGATGCAGTTTCCAGGGGTGCCAATAATAAATGACAAGCTCAGTATTATGCAGACTACTGACCTCACAATATTCCATGTGGAGTTGACACTGCTTTCCTCAGCTTGACTCATTCTGGAAATTCTTCCGTTCTTGGTTGCTCTGCGCTCTGCTTTATTCTGAAGGTGTTGGCGAACTACTCGAAAGTTCTCCTCTAACTGATGTTCTGAAGGCTAATATGAGCTCACATCCTCATGCTCACTCTTACAGACATCTGACCACATATGACAGTTCCTGTTGTTTAGGAGGACGGGTATTTTCACATACAAAAGGAAAATAAAAATACAGTGCAGGACCTGACTTTGCTGTTAGTTATACATCCATCGTGCTTCAGCAAATTTTAAAGCATGTCGCTGGTCTTTCTAAAGTGTCCCTATTTAAAGAAACTTGCTACTGTTGTGATCTTACTGATCTAATCAATGGCTGTGAGAAGAAAGAAACTCTTTTTATGCTATTCTATTCTTGCTCCTACGAATAACTCAGCACTTTATTTTATAAAAACAATAAAAAGAGGGGTGGCAGGTAAACTATAAATGTGCATTATATGTTTGACGTGAATTTTAAAGCACAAAAAATTGTGCTTACTACCTTCACGTCATCTTTTTTAATTCAGCGGGAAACAGTCAATCATATTTTAGAAATACCCTGGCATAAAGGAAATCAACATTTGTCCTATTTGTACCGTACTGGTACAATAAAGTGGGTGGGAGCTGTATTTCTAATTCTCTAGGAAACTGCAGTTCTTTACCAAACAATAACCATCAGAATATTCAGTCTGGATGCAGAGTTAAAGGAGGAAATGCTCCATGTCAGAGAGAAAATATATAATTACATTATTGTCCTGCTGTGCCAGCAATGGGCTATGACTTTATGACTTTTCCTAGGAAACTTGGTAGTCAGTGAAGTATTCAAATCCTAAATGAATCCTAAGTTCTTCAGAGTCTAGCCAAAGAGTACGAAACTATTTTGTTATCCTGATCTCAAAACATCTTTTAAAGTTCATTTCTAAAACGTTAAAGGAGGAACTAGAACAGCAGAGCCAACAGAAATATTCAAGAAGTGGAACTGGAAGGGTATTTACCATACAAAAAGATTCACAGAAACAAATGAGTTATTTATAGCTTTCTTAAATTTAAGAACGTGATACAGATGATTTCCCTAATTCTACAAACCTGGCAAAGGCAGTGCATAGCATTAAGTCAAAAAGTATTTTTCACCATGGAAAAAGGATTGTAACATCAGCACCCCCAAAGCAGCTTAGCTGGTTTTGCTGTCATAAGAGTATAATGAGATCAAAAGCAAATCCAGAATAACCCCACTGAAGTAAGTATTATATCTTCAAAATACTATTTGTGTAATAAAGATTTTAACTGGGATTTAATCTGATACATGATTCCAGTTCTTTTGTTTTTAACTACATTTAATGAGTATCGGGCAGGGGAAAATCCAAAACAAGTCGTTTATATTCTGAAGGGAATTTCTGGAAACCACTTGTGAAAATTAACTAATGGGAGGAAGTGCTGGGCAGTATCTCTTCTTCTAATGAAATCACCTTTACACACATTATTTCTCCAGAAGTACCTTCATAGACTATTTTTAATTTATTGCCAGCGGCATATCTAGATTGAACTAAGCTGCAAATTTTTATTGGGGAAAAGATAATTACAGAGAGATGTCCAGTACCTCTTGTTACCCAATGCTACAGAGACTGGCAGGTTCTTTAAGTAAAGTCAATCTAGATTATGACTGTTGTGTCACACACTGATTGTCAAGACTTTGACCTGAATTGCAGAGGGCCCAGGTGACTAAAAGCCTACATAACCAAAGCCTCCAGAGAGCAAAGAAAGCTACACTGATTACTAGAAATTCTGCTTAACTGAAAGCTGGGATAATTGCTAAAAATCCTGTGTAGCAGTAAGGTACACTAACTGCTAGAAATTGTAGATAACAATAAGGTATGCTGAGGAGTGAATTTTTACATCATAATAAAGCTCTAATTGTAGCTACAACCTTGTGGCCAGTCCTCATTCTACCAAGGATCCCTAAAAGCACCTGTATGTTCTGTACCATTGTGTGGCACCTCTGTAGGATTTTCCTCTGTAAAACTTTATTTTTGGTGGAAAAGAGCCGTTGTCTGAACCATTGGTATGAGTACGGTTCTAATCCAGTAGTGTATGGATCTGGTTGAACTTCTGGAGCATGTGGCCTTACATTTTCCAGAAACACATTTCTCCACTTGAGTTGAAGTTTGCTTGCCAGATGGCCTCTGCCTCTGCTGTATCTTTCATTTAAACAAGAAAACAAATTAATCTCTGAATTGCAGCCACAGCCTGGAAGTTCTGTTTCAAAAAAATCCCAGAGAAGTGTTGAACTGCTAAGATTTCCTTGAGTAAGACTCTGAAGCCAGGCTATTAGACTAAATATCCCAGACACTGGAGTTAACAGTAGCTCAGGAGCATGTTTCTGAGCAGCTCTATGTGACTGCTGGATCACTATGAAAACTTCAGACTGTAAGCTGTCTTTAATATTCTCTAGAAGTGTCTGACTGTTGTTTATCAAATTTACATTAGTAGTACACAAACTTTATGGGCAATATAGCAAATATTTCCGTTAACAGGGGGAGCAATGTAGTGTAGTCAATAACACGCTAAACACAACAGCGGCTAAACAATTCAGTATCTTACTCACTCTAGTGACCACATGTGGGTGGGCTTTAATGTATGAATGCATTTAGACTTCAGACCACAGAAGTTCTGGTCTACTCCATCACAGCAGTGAAATTAGGCTGCATCTCTGTGTTTAAAAAAACCCCAATTCATGTTTTTTGTGTGCATGCATATTGTATGTAGTGCAACAACGCAGTCACAAATACAGGAAATTTTCTGTAAGTCTGTTACCTCTAGATTGGCAAACAACTTCCGAAAACTTTCCAAGCTCAAAAGGTCTGTGCTACTGCTATGAAACACTTTGAATAGAATTTGATTCAGCTTAAGTATCAGGTGTGTGTTTCTCTCAACCTTCAAATTATTTATTTTACTCTGAATGAATGCATGAGCTTCCCTCTGGTGGATGCTCTGTAATTTACACTACCCCTGAACATCTTCAAACAGCTGTGTTTGCTCCCCTACATGTAAACTGTAATTGATATTTCCACCTTTTGCATATTTATTCTGAGAATCAGTTTCACTTCAAAATGCTAAGAGCCCCTGCTCAAAGTGTATCCATCCCTCCATGCAGTAAGAGCATCCCTGTAAGGATTTACAGAGTAGCTGATGAATGGCAAATCCAGAATGTGGAACTCGTATCTAGAACCCCAGCAAGAAGACTTGTAAAATCCTCTTTACATTTTGTCATCAGAAGGATCCCTTGGATGATTGTCTAGTAAGTGATTGTAGAATAATGATTATCAAGTATCACGTATCTGCTGACACACTGCAAATTGCTTTTATAACCTCATTTGTCCGTTGATGTCAAAGGGAAGAAGTTATTAGTCTGAACCCTCCAGTTCTGCAGCCACTGAATCAAGGTGTATTTGCAGGATTTGTACAAATGTCTTATAACAAACTCAATTCCATGTGCTACTGAGGACATCGTGGAAGTGCCACACTTTGCCTTCATCAGAGAACTATGGGCTACTTCACAGCTGATCTAAATGTTGCTTTCTTGATTACAGGAGGTGCTCCTATATAAGTGGGATTTCATGGAGGTGTGCAGTAGCTAATAATGTCTCTGCTCTGCAGTTACTGCAAAGGGAAGTGTAGTGTAGGAAAAGACACAGACCAGACATTTCTCAGGTTTTGTAGTGTTTGTGACAGCAGCCCATGGGGCAGCAAGTACAAACAAGAACACTCCCAGTGCTGCTTTATCAGAGAGAAAATAACTTAGGGAAGAACCTGGGATCAGTTCCAGAATGTAATAAAAGATGTGTACTTTGCACTATAAAGTTTGAAATATTCTGTTCCGTGTGCACTGTTGTTAATCAGAATTCTAACGTTATTAAAAATCTGTATTCCTTACCCAGCTCAGTAGCAAATAATGATAGTTTTATATGGCTGGCTAGAGAAAATATTTCCTGTTTGTTATGTTCAGGGAAAACTGCTTTAGGACTTGTGACAGGGACGTGCTTCCAAGGCACCTCCTGTATGTGCTTCAGACATGCTTACATATCAGCACCCTTCTTGCCCTAACAGACTGATCACTGACAATCAGAACATGCTCCCATGGCAAAAACCACAGAAAAATATTTTCCCTGTACAGACATACCAGGCGCATTAGATTAGAAGTGTTAATTAAGATAGTGTAGAACCGTATTCATAATTGTGACTGTAAGCAGGAATATGAATAACAATCATGCAGAGATTATGGAAAAACTTATAGATACCTTTTCTTGACACTATGAATGTATGCAGTTTCAGCATCCTGTTACAGTACAAGCTTTTGAACAGTAAATATACAGATTTGTTACAATCGAGGGCAAGACTGGCCTGTTCTGTACCAGCTACCACTAAGTAGCTACTGTTGCTAGCCAAAATCCTTAACAATACCAGCATATCTGGCACTACAGCTGCTACTGGGTAAATCAAATACACGGTTTACATGCTCTTCCTCTTGAGTAACAAGTTACAGATGACAACTACTGCTTGGACGACTTGCTGCCAAACATTACTTAATTTGTTTTTAATAGTTTAGCCAAATCTACTGCCATTTCTACCTTGTTTACTGGGATTGCACGTAGATATTAATTTGCTATATGATCAATGTCTCTTTTCATTACTTAGCAATGATGAAAGAAAGTTTTTAGCAGAGCATGTCTCAGTGAAAGACCTGTGATTAAAAACCCACAAACAGATACTCTGCAGTGCCTGAGCAGCAGCACCAGACGGCAGCTGTTCCGCCCACGTGGAAGGGGCTGTCCGTGCACTTCTGTGTTTGCAACACAGGGAGGCACTGGGAAACCATCCCTCGGTTTTTGGCTGAGCCTGCAGGCCCGGAGCTGTTGCCTTTCTCTGCATGGGGTGCACGGCATTCAAGGCCATGGGTCTCCACAAACTAATTCTTTTGCACAAGAAAGTTAGGTGATTGTGACTAGAATTTCAATAAACTTATAGAGAAAAATCACAATGTCTTTTTTTGTCTTGTACCTCACATTATTTTCTAAATACTTGTATTTCTAGCTCTCTCAGTTCTGGTTTGGTACATATCCGTTTCCAGTGCTACATTCTGTTTGAACTGATACAGTAAGGACAGCTCCCTCTGCGACAAAAAATAACATTAATTTTAATAAATAAATTTCATTTTCTATGCCTCTGAAGGAACAAAGTTTGGAAAGTTTGGTAATTATATTAACAATTGTACACTAAAGTGTAGTTTCCATTTGTGTGTTCTCTTTGAAAAGCAGATCACATTGCGATCTCTTGGGTTGTGAAACAACCCTGTCCAGCAGATTTGAGCACCTCTGAAGACTTATTTAATTCCTTTATTACACACGCCTTAAGCTTGGGTCCCAGTGTGACATGAAGTCTTGATTTTGTGGCCTTGTGTCAGGAGGCTGGTTAATTGTGCTCAAATTAGAAAGACTGTACTGATTTTATGAGGAATACAAAGATCTTTCTCCTGCTCTGTAGCAGCCAGCACACTCGTGTTAGGAATGCCTGTGTGCTCAGTCACTTAGTAATTAGCATACCTGACATTCTTCTGCATAGCCAGAGAAACGAGCACCCTGTGCCACGCTGCTCTTCAGAATGGTCTTGTCCAAGCATTCTTAATCTGAAACAAAAAGTAGTCAGGATTGATCCTGAGATGCTACACAGAGCTACACTACCAGCTATTTAGTAAACACACACATAACATATTGTATGGAAAAAGTGTAAGATATGCAAACTTCAGGCACAGGTAATTTTTTATCATTCTGTAATGTGAGCTATAGTTTCTGTAGAACTTTTATGTAATATTAGAAATGACTGTGAACAGTAACTTCTCCATTAAATGAAGCAAGTGCTTTCACTGGAACAAAGTGGTAGCACCATCTTCTTATTAAAAAAATTTAATTAATTATGGAATTTAATAGAATGTAAAGCTAATAGACTGTAAAATCATCTGATATCATACTTTTCCTATATTTGACTCTCGAGCGTAATTACATGATCTGGTTTTAGGCAGAATTATTTCTTATGTTCTAGTGTTGAGTCAGTTCAAAAAGTGCTTGTAGCCCAGTATCTTGTCTCTGGTAGCAGCCACAAGCAGGTGCTTAGAGAAGAATATAAGAACAAGAATATAAGAACAAGTGTGTCTATACTTGTCCTACACATTCTCTGGCATTCAGTCAATTACAGCTGAGGGGTTTCCTGAATCAGGGATGTTTCTGTGTGTTTAATAAAGCTTTGTGGACATTTATTCTGTAGACTCCCTAAGCCTATGCTTCAACTCATGTGAACTTTTAGTGCTGCAGCTTTGATCCACGCTATGTGAAGAACCACCTCCTCTTGTTTGTTTGCTGGTCTTCTGTTGGCTCCAGCTGGCTCCCACAGTTCATATGTTGGAAAAACAGTGAACAGCACATCCATGTTCATCCTTTCCACAGTCCTGCCTTGATTAAACCCTACATCTGTCACTCATTTCTTAGCTACGGACTGAAGAGTTCTTACACACATAAATACACCTATATAGCTTCCCATAGTCCATATAGAAATTGTCCCATGCTTTTCATCATCCCTTCATTCTCCTCATTGGCTCTTCATTCAGGTATTTTATGTTTTTTTCAGACAGAGGAACAGACAACAGACTAGTTCTGAAAGTCAATAGTTCAATTAAACCACAGCATGCTGACCAGGGAAAACAAAAGAAATCAAGACACACAGAGTGCAAAGTTCCCTCATCTCCAGTCTGTCTCACCCTGCAGCATAACAGGGCTCCTCATACTGCACTGAAGCATGTTCTTCTTTTTTTTTTTTTTAATTGGGGATTAGTTTAGTTTACATTCAAACTACAAAAATAATAATTAGCTTTTTTCTTTCTCAATGCCAGTCTGTGCTCTAAGATTTAGAAGACTTTGTTCCAAAGGTCACTGTGTCATTCTTCCTTCATTTACTCCAGATGGTCCACAATCATAGAAATCCTCATGTGATGCAATTACCCTGTAATCCTTAAACCATAGGTTATCCTCTGACTGGTAGAGCTTTGTTTCTCTGCTGTGTCCCCTATTCTGTGCTTAAACCACTAAAAGTCAGGTATAATCTAAAATTGCCATTATTTGGTATTGTATGAAAGGCAGCTTTAATTGCATGTTACTTTTTTCTTGGTAGCTTTGTGTCTTGTTAGGTCTGGCTATGTGGGAAGCATTTAATCCTCCACAGTATTGAACTGTATCTCTTTGGTATCTCTTCCGACACAGCAAATGTGTGACTCCTCTTTCTCTCATGATTGTTGTTTTCCTGTCTTTTGAGTTTGTGACTATTCACCAAGTCCTGTGGTATCTGACCATGGTGCCACTGAAGCTCTCGCTGCAGCTCTGCTGTCCTGGCTCCCCTCCGGCTTAGCTGCATGTACCTCATGTTAGCCCAGCAAAGTGTTTGCTATGTGCAATATACCCTGATACACAGGGTTGATTTTTGGCACATTCTGAGGTCTGTTAGTGAGTGAAAAACAGACTATATAGTATGGAAAACATGGCTAAGACTCTTGGTAGACACTGCTGATGAGTATCCATTGATCAAATTACTAGGGATCCTGCTTGGCATGACAAATCACAGATCCAGTCACAAACTTTATCCATGTTCTAGTCCTATGATTGAGGTTTTGAACAGTGCTAGGCTCAATTTATAATTTAGGAGATTTGCTAGGTTGTTGTCATTATGTAATACTAACTTTTATAAAAGTTGATACAGATATCAAGAAGACAACTGTAAAGGATATAAAACCAGATTTTAAGCACACATCTATAAAGAACTCATATTTTGAACACTATTAGTCTTTCTGTGTTATCTGAGAACAATCACCTCGTGTAAACACAACAGAAAAACATCAGTACTGTCTAGCAGATCGCCAAAATGAGGAAATATCCAATAAAACAGAGTAAGAGAGCAGCTTTGAGAGAACTGTTTTCTGCAGCTGATCAATGGACAAACACAGCAGAACCATTTTCACAAGTTATGTTACAATGAGGTCCAAATAGAAGAGTTGAAATTGCTTCATAATGGTATAATCTTTTACAGGCACACTCATGTATTTCTTGCTTTCAGCAGAAAATTTGTTTTCATGTCACATGATAACAGTACCCATTTTTTACTGCTTCTTTGGCTTGTAATCTGAGCAGCTTCACTTCCAGCTGCCAAGCACTGTCAGCCAAATTAATTTCACCATACCATGAAGAAACTCTTATGAGTGTTACTCTATTGTCACTGGAGCATGGCAACATTTACAACATCTCAAGCTGTCTTTAGCACACTAATAAAAAGAAAAAAAATTTCCAGTAAATCCATCTTCTCAAAATACTGTGTCCAGATAGCCTTTGGCAAGCTTCCCCTTTCTAATATTTCCACAAGTGCCTCTAAAATATCGTTATTGAGGTTAAAACATGACAGGTCAGTTCACTGCTGCCTGTTTAAAATGTCCTTTATTCAGTGTTGTTACCAGGAATGTGTTAAAGGAAATGGTGGAATTTTATTAGAACTTTCCTTTGATATTCACTTATTTGCCCAACAGAACTATCAAAATAATTTTGATTAAATTATTAGTCCTGATCCAAATTTGATCATAGCTATGATTTGAACAAAGGATTAAAATAATGGCCTTCAAAAGTCCCTTCCAACCTTAATTTCCCTGTATTTTTGCACTGACATGTTTGATAGAGCCTCACACGATGTTACTCATGATGCTGCTGATTCAGCCATTGCCCCATGATTAACTGTTCCCAGCTGCCTGTGTCCCTCAGTCTAGAAGGGAATTGTGTCCTTACAGGAATCATCAAGCAATACCTTTTAACTTAATCTGCCCAAAGGACGGGACAGTAAGTGCCTGTGCATTTGTAGCCTATCTCTTACTTTAGAACATGGTACCATAAACAGCAGATCAGGCATTTATTTTTACTTTCAGTGGCTGTCAAAACTCAGATCTTAACAATTAATTTTGTTAATCTTGTTCATTTTTTTTGTTTTTTAATGTTAATCAAGGAACTTTGGTAAAATGTGGGTCTGTCCCATTTGGTTTTTAAGTGTAGTCAGTTTTCCTATTCATATCTAGTTTTTAATGTGATAATCTAGATTTAAAGGATAGAAAATAAATGGGTGGTCTGTGGACATTACATCTTCACATCTAAGATGACATATGCTTTACAGATGCATCTCTTGGTGGGATTGCATATACATTTCAGAGCCAAAAAGACATAATTATAAAATGAAGAAAAAAAATCTTTACATATCCTTTAAACTCAGGTAAACTCTCATTTTTGAATGCACCAACTAAAGAGGAACTCTCAGATTGTTTCTTATAGGCTGAAGGGAAGTCTCTCAACAAATGTGATCAGGGTCAGATGTTTTTCCATCCTTCAGCGTTGGAAAAATTTAGCACTGAAAATGAGTGAGTGAAACCTTATGGAGACTAGGCAAAGACCAACATCCCCTTCAATACATGACTAAATTACTGACACCAGTTTCAGTTCTTCTGGACGCATTCGTGTTTGCAGAGATGGATTCACTTTTGTCAGTAACCCATCAGATTCAGAAGTAGTGTCTCTTCAGAAGCAGCTCTGAGCTAGCAGATTTCCTAAGCCCTGTATTTCTCTGTGACTTCCCTGACACCCTGCCCAGCTGGGATACCAAAGAGGTGTGACACTGGATGAAACTGCTCATTAAACAGTGGGCTCTTTCCTTTTCATTATATGTGGACTAGAATCCTGAAATGCTGCTGTGCTTGACTCGTGTCACTGTGCCCTCTCTCACCACCCTCAGTCTTGTAAGACTTGTTAAGCGTGCCAAATTCTGCTTTTTCTCCAAATCTTCTCTCCACAGAAAAAAGTACCTTGTCTGCAGATTACAACCACCTTGTCAGCTTTCTACCTCAGAGGGCCTAAGTTTCTCCGCACAGCAAAAAGTGTCAGGTTCTACCACTCTCGCAATGTGCTGGGAAGTTGTTGTACTTTGTGGGAACTTGTGCAAGACATAAACTGTCCCTGAGGGTTCAACCTACTCAGTTTTCATCACAACATGGATTATATTTTCAACACTTTTCCTCATATAGTCATCCTACACAAAATTGTATCTCCCCTTTTCATCTTCCCATGCCACCTTTTATTTTTTATTTTTTTTTAATTCCATATATTGCCTAGCTCCAATTTCAAAATTCTTCAGTGGTCCAACCCAGAATACCAGCTCTGAGTAAATCTTGAGCAAAAGTGCGACGAGTTAAGTCTGAGCATTCTTGCTAAAAATTCCCCACTCCCAGATTCTAACAAAATTCTCTTTGAGCAGGAATTCTGAAATCCAGCTTGTTAGTAATTAAATCCTCACAATTTACTATGAAGCTCTATTATATGGATGGTTTACAAGGACAAATTGATTTGCTTTAGCAAAACACGAGCCAAAGGAGTAGTATGATCTCTATTATATGGATTAAAGGTTGGAAGATAGGAGAGATAACAGTGACTGTTAATCTGTTAATTGTGGTTATCCTACCTTGGCTCTGAGCTTGTGGGTTGATGTTTATGTAAGCCTACATTTCAGTACTCCCACTACCCAACCGCCCTCTTCTCTTTTTTCCAGTCTCTGTTTGACACTGTAACCAAATTTAGCCTGAAAGACAATGAAGAACACAAGTTTTGTTTACTGTCCTAATGCTACTGAGCAGCACCATGGGCAACAATACGGAAGTGGATGTGAAGAGCTGAGGAAGCAGGGAGAAGTGAAAGGAAGAAGTGCCTTTGCAGCCCCGGTTCAAATACATGTCAGATTGTGCCCTGGGACTGTGCTACTGCGCTGAGGTGCAAGGACGGAGTAGATTTGTGACAACACTTTTGGTTATCCTCACATCTTTCTTTGAAACTGGCTGTCTCCTATTAGTGTGTGTAACTCAGCACAATCCTGTTTGAGGGTATTTGAGCCAATACAAACACCACTTAAATGGCAAGGATCAGAGGCAAACAGTGAATTCTGTTCAACCAAATAAAAGACATTTAAGCAAACAGTAGATTTCTGGAAAGGATTGTTACTTTTAAATAACCAGCGTGCAAACTCATATCCAATTCACAGTTTTTGTCAAGTTGCCAGTGCAGGCCCTCATAGAGTCTTAAACAAAGATTATGCTACTGACACTGTAGTTTCTGGTGTTTAATACAATTTATTTCTATGGTGTGGGTTTTTTGGAAGAAGTAAAGAATATTTTCTTGGAAGATGGATTATGCACATGAAAAAAAATTCTACAGTGGTAACAAACTGGCCTCTGAATTATGGATAATGAATTTTTTTTTTTTCACTTCATACTTCATAAGCGAAAAAGATGCAGTACTCCTTTTATCAGCAGTTCAACTGTAACAACTTCATTTTCCATTTCTAGACAGCTTTGGATAAGGAATGTGTGAAGTAAGCAGTATATAGAATGTATTTCATAAAATAATAACCTGGCTGGCATTTTACTGGCAGTTCAGATGTGTAGTTGGTTCTGTCATTCTTTGAATCTGCCTTGGATCATGACTGGTAGATTTCTGTGGCTACACAGGGTCATGCTCCTGAGCTGCTGTTAATCTACAAATGCCCTGTTGTAAAGTCATTCTCTGTGGAGAAAGAGCTGGATTGCTCTTCTAACAAAGCAACCCCTGAAAATAGTTACACTGACTCAATTAATAGCAGGGTATCATCAGCTGGAAAGCAATGCCGTGTGTCCAGGTTCCTGGGTTTGTTGGTGTGAGTGACAATAGGACCAGGCACTCAGTGGGAAAACAGAAATTTGCTGTATATATTTAAACCTTACAAAGGCAAAGAACTTAATTTACTTTGTGTTTAAATGCAAATGGTCCTGATCTCACAAAAGGAAACAACAAAAGAAAAAACTAACATACACTACTTGATTCATCAGCTGAAAGACCATTATCTAAAGAGCCTGGGCTTGCAGGAATAGATACTATGTGCTTAGAAGGCTTTTCCTGGGACAGAATTAGATGGAAAGTATTTTAGTGAAGTGTGAAGACATTCCCAGCTGTCAAAACAGCACAGAGATTTGTAAAGGAAATATTAAGATTGGTTTGAAGACATCTTGAGTAGAATCAATGAGGAAATGGTTACAGAAGTGATACCTATGTGATAATCAATAGGAGCACTTGTAAATTCTGACAAATGCAAAGTGTACACGGAACCCAAAAGGCCTGTGCTCTAAGAGGCCTACAGCAAGGCACAGAAAATCTGTCCCAAGATGATGCTTTGATGCCACTCAAGAGAACCCACAAGATGTAGAGGACTTGACAGGTGTCATTCCTTGAACCTTGTGTCATAGTACAAGCGATCCCAGCCAGGCTATTTGGACATGTGCATTTTGGGGCTTTTGACTATGAGAGAAAACTGATTTCAGACACAGTCATTCTTTTAAATATTGTTTTACCCTCCCGTAAGGTCTTTTGCTGCATTTTGTAACTTTTAATTCGTACACCTGGTTCACTGTTGCAATCAGTTTTAGTCAGTCATACTTGCACACCCTGTAGTTTTTTTTAGTAGGAGGTCATTTCATGTCAACACTTGCAGGGTGACTAAGCACCTATCTTTGGGTTTGTTGGATGTAAACACACAAGGTGCGGCTGCTGCCTAGAAAACGGCAAGTCTAGATCTAGCCTTAGCCTTACCTTCCTTGAATGATTTGTTGTTTTTTCTTCTCTTATTTAAGGAGGAAGATGTATCCTTCTCCTTCCATGTCAATGCCAAGAAAACATAATTTTTCTAAACTCCTCTCAGTAGGCTATGTATCTGATTTACCAGATTCTGCCTTCACACACAGATCTCTGACATGTCTCCCTGCAGGAATCACGGAAGTTGTTGAATACTGAGTTCAGTGAGGCAAGAAGAATTTCAATTTTATACCTTAGCTGGTAGGAGTTACCAAGTCACTGAGTAGTTTTCTACTTCTACTTGTCTTTCACTTATGTCTTCGCTTTTGTGAAGACTTCACTATTGTTCCTGCTAGTGTATTAACCGTTCAAGGTAGGAATATTTCTGAAAATTAGTAGACTCACTGGGGGATGTAGGAAGCTGTGAAACAGACAGTGCAGCACTCCTGTTTCAAAATATACTCATCAGAAATAGCTTTATCCTGAGCACGAATTGATAACATCTGCCTCAGAAAGTGTGTTCCCAGAGCAGGAGTAGATATATGAGTGAATCAAGGAAACCTTGTCCGGCCCATCAGCACAGTCATTACCGATCATGAGCTGTGATTACACTGGTTCCAAGTACCATTTTTTTTTCTGTTTAGTTTCTTCTTTTGTGGATACCCTTCCTCGTTCCTCTGCACACACAAAGACATCCACAAAACTACCTGTACACCAGAGAGCACGTAGCACTTACTAACTGGTATTGCTGAAGCACAAACGCTTATAACCCTTCTGGTTCCAAATTACTGTAATTATAGGTCTGCCTGTTCTTGTTACATGTTTAAAGGTCTAATGATTTTTTTTTCCCCCTCTCAGTATTACCAAACGCCTGATCTCAGGGATCCTCCGTACCAATTAGCTCTCACGTTAGTCGGGCGTTGCCTGAAGTGCAGGTATGCCCATAAGCTTCTATATCAGATACCCAGTCTTTTGACGATGTGATACTAAAATTCCCAGCTCTTCCAAATACTTTGGCTTTCCCTTAAACCATTCTGACCACGCCCCTTATGAGCTACTTATTTTTAGACATGTTTTGCAGCAAACGCGCATTACTTCGCTGTTAGAATTTATCACGACCACACAACTGTAAACGTAATAATGAGAGACAAACGCTCTCCTCCCTCAGCACGTCTCCCTCAGAGCGTTCTGCCGGCCTCAGCTCGGGGCTGCGGGGTGCCCTCCCTACC